>NDXB01011040.1:445-25101 GCA_002631895.1 Agapornis roseicollis
AGGAAGGAAGGAAGGAAGGAAGGAAGGAAGGAAGGAAGAAAAAAGGAAGGAAGGAAGGAAAACACATAATATCACCACCCTGTGGATCCAGCAACATCTCCTACGTCACTGAGTGGAAAACCTTTCAGTTTTAGTCCTCAAAGATCTTTTGGTTGGTAATTCTGCTAGAACTCAAAACAGAAACATCACACAGCTGCAGCACAGTTACTGTGAGCCCCACACCCAGTTAACTTTCTGACCTGACAGGCACCACACTTTATCAGCAACTGATTTTCACAGAGGCAGAGCAGGCAACACAGGAAAGCATTCCCCTACTTTGAGAAGCAGGATCTCTGCTCTGCCCCCAAGTCTTTTGCCCAAATGATAACGAGCTGTCAGTTCCTTCTGTCTTTCGAGTTATTTTGAGACAAATGCAATGAAGGTCTCTTGACCATCACAACAGCTGAGAATGTGCCAGTTAATTTCTCATCAATGAGGTTCCATGGAAATGATGTTTGGAGTTTGAATGAACTTTGGATCTTCTGGTTTTCTTTTTTTACTCCATTTATCTCTCAGTGTCTTGAGGTGTGAAGACCAGACAAGTAATAAACCTTTAAAAAAGTCTGGGTTTAGTATGACATCTTTAAGCTTATTACATTGGTATAGCAAATATTTTAAAAGGTGACAATATTTTTAATTACTGTCACAAAACTGAGTGTTTAGGATTGCTAAAAGAATCAGAGATATTAGCAAAAGTAATTTTAATATAAATTCAATTGATTTCAACGGCAAGGTCCACTCTATTACATACCAAGAGATTGTGTTTGAATTGACAATGACTTATACAGGATTGGGTTAAAGTTATTTAACAGGATTGAATTGAAATAACATGTATAAAAACTGAAAACACAAAGGAATAATGGAGACCCTCCGATTGAGTCATGAGGTTCAGACTAGCCCCCTTTGCTTCCTAAACGTTCTCTTGAAGAGAAGTGTACATGCAGCTGAATCTCACATTTAAGACTAATTTTTGATTGACAAAAGCCCAAGCCTTAGCTTGCGAAGATTGCTGTTTTCAATATGTTTAATAGTGACTATAAACCAATAGTTACCCAGGAAACTAAAATTATCACTGTTCAGTTTTTAGACCTGGTCAACAGTGTTCATCTGAAAGATTACAAATGTAATTTAGCGGCAGCTTCTATTGTTAAAATGAATCACAAGATTTCTAACAACATTTCATTATTTATGCTAATTTACATGCACTTCTAATTAAATAGGTAAACTAACACAACGCATTAAGATGGAACTATATGGATATATAGAGGTATATACATATATATACATTCGTATGGTAAAAATTTCCCTCAGGTGCTGTGAAAAGTAAAAGTATAGCACAATACTTGTCCTAATATATTCATGTCAGCTTTCTCAAGGGGCAAAGGATTGAGCATCATTGAGCAGCAGTAACAGCCCAGGCAGAGGGTCTCCCTGTTTCATAAACTTTGAGAGTTTAGGAACTCTGAGGAGCATCCCATTCAGAGGGAGGTAACTGGCCACAGCTCACTGTAGTCCAGAGCTCAAAGGAAGTCTTTCTTGGGACCACTATTTATAAGGTAGTAAGATTGGCTTTAGTTGTAAATTTTTATTCTGGCCTCCCTTCTTTGTCAAGGAATGATTTAACATTCAAAAAAAACCCTCCTGATAGGATAAGGGAGTATCTGACTTCCCTGTTATCTGTGTGGCCCTTCCCACATTTGTTAGGCAATCAGAGTTAATGGTCAGGGAATGCTCAGCCATCCAACTCCTTGCATTTGTGCAAAGACTAACACGAATTCTTGAGAAAGCAGAGGGGTCTAGGAAAGAGGGAGAGGGGTGCACCACCACACTTACAGACACTGCTAAGTCTTCTTTTTTTAAAAATTCTTATTTTTATTAATAAACAGAAAACATGAATTATCTTCATGTGAAAAACCCTGTATGATAAATAGCGCCTTCTGGGTTAGATGGCTTAAACTCCTTTTCAAATGTTTAGGCAGTTTGTATGAAATCATGATGACTCAATACAAAAAACAGGAAATCAAATTCTTTTGGGCAATATCAGTCATGTTGCACATTCCACTGGCAATAACTATTGATATTACACTTATGTAGTGTGATCATTTTCAAACATCAGTCCTGCTTTCTGTAAGTTAAAATGACTGAAATTTCTGTAATGCCATTTCTGAATTAAAGCTTGTTTGTATTTCTGCCACCATAGCTTCATTTTCCTTTCTAAATTCATATAATTGAATGCATGTTCATACACAGGGCATATAGTCTGATTGTTTTATTTTAAGCATGATATTTTTAGTAGTCTCAACATAAGCAGTAGTGGTGGAATTGAGTTCTTTTGTTTTCCACTGAAGTGCTCTCTGTAGGAGGCCAGATACCATTGATTCCCTCAGAAGTCATTGAACATCTGAAAAAACCTCTATTAGCATTTCACAGGAGGATCAAAATTCTTTATTCTTAAAGCAGATTTGCTAGTCATAATATAAAGTAGGGGGAATTATTAAATTCTGTTGAAGTCGTTGGGAAATTGCCTTCAAATTCCATGGTGTCTGAATTTCACTGTAGATGTTTAAAAAGACATTTAAAACTAAAAAAATATTTTTTTTTTTTTTTGAAAAGTTGCTTTTCCTTTTAGCTCCACATACTCATCCTTTGGATGCATTTCACTTAGTAACTGACACTGCCAGTGGAATATGAGCTGAGATCTGATGACTGAAATGTATAGCTGTGGATAGATCATAAAAATATCTTTGTGTTTCTACTTTGAACTTGGTACAGAATATAAGATATTTTGGCTTTAGAAACTATATATGTTTAGATTGGACATCAGCTTCTTTAATGTGGGTCCTTCCAATGGGCTGCAGCTCTTCACAAACTGCTGCAGCATGGGTTCTATCCACAGGCCTTCAGGAATAGACTGCACCAGTGTGGGTACCCCACAGGCTGCAGTTCTTGACCTCAAGTTGTTAGAATTTTGGCTGGTTCTTAGTTTATTCATGGTTACAATTATTACTTGGGTTTATTAAACTAAATGTTGTCTTGCTATTTAACCATTCATCCATCTATTAGTGCAATTTTAATAGTAATGGAAACCAAAGAGGTCTGGTGAAGGAGCTGAGAAAGAGTAGAACCTTGGCAAAAAATATGAAACAGCCTTTTCAGAAATACAGCATCTGCACTGAAAGCAAAGTAATCTTTGAGTGTAATAACAATTAAAAGTAGCGGTAAAACTAAAAGGGAGTGGTGCAATACGCTTATCCACCTCTCAACAGAGGCTGTTGAATAGGAAGAAACTGTTTGAAATTAAGATAGTAATTGGTCATTTCCATTATTTTTATAACAATATACATTCCTGAAAATTTCATTTAGGATTGTGGCCTTAATGATCTTGGGGTCTTGTTGAAATATTTTCCTAAGAGCGTATTTTATTATTTAAAAGCAATTACTGGCGGCAGATGCAAATGATTAAAAATATGAATAAAATAATAATAAAAGTTATTTTTGTTAGAACTGCTCATGAAGTATAGGAATACAAGTTGTGTACATGACCCATACGTATTAGGAATTTACCAGGACTTCCTTCTGTCCCATAACTCCCTGTTTCCATTGCTCATTCTTAATGAACTCAGACTATCAATTCAAAATATCTGTGATAATTTACAGAAGCTGCTGGTAGTGTGTATCAATACTGAATTTAAAAATGCTGGAATTTTATAAAGTGAAATGGTACCTTTATGCATTCTCCTTTTATGTTGCTTTATTTTAAAGCACTATGAGAACAGATCAGTTAGAAAAATTTCTTCATTTTCTTGTTATACCTTTATAGCTTCAATATCACACATTAAAGTCTTGGAAGTGTGAAAGCTAATGGCTTGTTACAGATATTTGTTAGGATCTCATGGCTTTTTCAGCTATTTTACAATCACAATCCACATACATTGATTCTTATTGCAGAAGCAAGAAGAAATAAATTATTTTCTTTTTTAGCATGGTTTTGCTGTATTAATACACAAGTGCAGCCATCATGGTCTGCATATGGGTTGAGAATTTTCTCTTTACATTGTATTTACTTTGTCAATGTAGGATTTTAAGTAACTGTATCATTTCTGTTCTTTTTGCTTGTGCTTTCCCTCTAATTTGAAACTAGTTCTCACTGGTTTTGAGTTAATCCATTACTTTTGTTACACATCCAAAACCTAGAATGATTTCCTAATCTTTCTGTGTGTTTCTTCATACATCTCTTTCCTTGAGTGTTAGAGCCTTATAAAATGTGAAGGGCTTTCGAGTGGAACAAAGTGCCTATCTTCACTTATGATGGTTACACATCTTGCCTTGTGTATATTGAAAATTTGCTCTTTGTGATTTTGTTATCTGAATCTTTTGTGCCCTGCTCTTGTACTGTTATCACTTAACTGTATGCATGTGTTGGACCAGGTCTTTGATTTAGAACTAGCATACTGTGAATATTTCTTCAAAAAATTGCTATGAACTGAAAGTTCTCTGTGTTTAGGACTCAATTTTGTTGGTTGTGGGTTTGTTTGTTTGTTTGTGGTTGGGGTTTTTTGTATTTTTTTTTTTTTACTGTTCAATGCCTTTCTGTGTCAATTTCTACATGTTTTAGTTTTATTTTACTCATAATTATATTAATATGAATAACATTCTTCCTGCAGAAGCACTTTTTATTATCAATTATAGTTGAGTTATATATACATATGTTATTCCTCTGTTTGATTTCTCAAAAGAAGAAAATAAACAGAACAGGCCATTTTGTGCTCAGCACCATTAATTGCATGGTTTCCTATATGTTTGTGTGACACCTTTTCACACTCCAGTAAGTGTCCACTTCTGTGTTCTCCCCATCAGCAGGTACCCTTTGTTTTCTCCAATGCCTGTAATATCTCCTCTCTGCAATACCTCAATACCTAAACCCAGGACACTCATGATTCTTTTCCTGACCCTAACAATAAAACATATATATATATATATGAATAAATATATATATATATTTGTCTTTCTCGTGACACAGCCATCCTGTCTAACACATCCTGTGTTAAATTGTGGTCAATTGTGGATGCAAGAATAAATTAATACTTCACTCAGTTTAACTTCACAGCTTCTGGCATTGTGTAGCTTAAACCCTTCTGAACTTGAGTTTACATCTACGTCCTTGGTTTCGATATCACTTCATAACTGCGAGAACAGTTATATTATCACAGCATGTTGCTAGTAAGTTTCACAATTCATTTGCACATTGAGTGGAAAAAACCCTACTTCCAGTTTAATGCAGAAATTCTTGAATGCTTCCTTTTATCATCCTTGGGTTTTGTATTGTGTGAAATAGTGAATAACTTTTCCCTTTTTTCACTTTCTCTACATTATTCATGTCTCTCTACCTAGTAATCATATATTCTCCTCCAATAATTTCTTTTTCCAGGTGAAGAATCCCAGTTGATTTGATCTCTCCTCATATACAAATCTTTTCACAATTCATTATTATTTGTATTTTTTTCTTTGAGTTGGGGAGACCTGAAAGATGTTCAAAATTCAAGATAAATATGTATTATGCAATTATGAAATACCACAGTTATGTTTTATAATTTTGTTTTATATTTTTTTCCTCTTTTCTAAAACCCTGCAATTTTGACTGCTGCTAAAAACTGCTGTTTTAATAAAACTAACCACAATGACTGTAATGCTTTTCCTAATGTGTTAGTTTAGGACCCATTTTTATATATATATACATATATGTACTTGCCTGACCTTTTTCCCATAATTTTTGTTTTATGCTGGTTATACTGTCATTTTATTGTCCAGTTACTTAGTATCATAAAAACACTTCTGCAACTCTTTGCTGTCAACTTTAATTTTGAATATTTTGAACCATTTTGATACCATCATATATTCCTTCATTGTTTAATACCTTTTCCAGATCGTCCATTTATGAATACACTTAAAAATACAAGTTCCCTCACAGGTCATGATGACATTTCTCAGGTAACCTCCCACTGTTAAATCAACCATTTACTCTTGAGCTTGGCTTGCTGTTCTTTAACCAGCTGCTGTGTAAGACAGTAATGCACACTTATTGTCTGATAACTTCTGTTTTAAAAAATCTCTATTTCAATTAAGCAACTATATAACATATTAGAAGACCACCTACATAAATTGAGAAAGAATGTACATTCAAAAATATGTTTACTGACACCTTTAACTTACATATTTGTTAACTTACATTTTTACTAATGTTTTAGGAATATTTTAATGTTTTAGACATATTTATTGTGAACATTTTAATCATTTTGATTTACTGTCCTTATCAAAATGCATAAATACATTTCTACCTATCTAGATATTTAAGTATATTTTTAAAAGTTATTCTGAGATAAATTTTAACTGGTTTGGGTGCCAAAGAAGTGAGCTACTGTATATGCTGCTGACTTCAAATTTCAGGGTCATTCAAAATGAGTGTCTTGTAAAGATATGTATTTCTGAAATGTATTTTCAGAGCTGAAGTTTTCAAGTGAAAATAATTTTGAAACAAACCCTTTTCTTGTAGTTACTTTTTAAATTACCAAAATGAAGAATTTAACTTTCTACCTTCCCGATATAAGAGAATTTCAGTCAGTAAGCATATTGTTGCATGTAATCAATAATTACAGAATCAGCCTAGCAGGTTTTTTTAAATTCTTATTTAAATTGCAATTTTTTTTTCTGTGAATTATGAACTTTTTTTCCCTAATTTACTCAAATAAAAATAAGTATCAGTTTAGTACTTGGAAATAATCTTAGGGTTTGTATCATATTTATTTATTTGACTTAGTGATTCATACGTATAAGTCACTGGTATAAATTACATATATGTATGTATATAGAGGTGATGAAAAAGATGATATATGGAAAAAGTTCATATAATGTTGAAGAAACCCTAAAAGAAAATGTTTAGAAAAAATGATTTAAAAATATATATTCATTTGATAACATCAGCCCTGCATGAAAACTAAACAAATACTGAAAATCTTTGCTATGCAAATTCCATACTGTGCCTACTGCTAAGCTATCAAAACATAATGTTCTAGCCTATCTATCATCATCACTGACACACACTATTTTATCTTCTCCAGGAAGTCATTTGCAGTACAGACACTGCAGGTATCTAGATTACTAAAATTAGCAACAATGTTTCTGACACGGAACATAATGCTTGAAAATGCAAAATGCCACAAGGAATAATCCAAACAATGCATAGAGAAGCATTATATTAATATGTGCATGATGTGAACTACTAATGTGTATAAAATCTATTTCTATGATTAACTTTTTTTTTTTAAATAACATTCTGAAGAAACATTCTGTTTCAATATAAAAATGAGGACAAATGCATTCTTCTGCCATTCCATCCCGTATGAAAGTTGCCTGTTGATATAGAATAATAACCAAATTGCACTGTTAGTCTGTTGGATGACACTTGCTAGAATTCTGTTATTCTAATGCATAGAATAGCTGGTCTCATGTGACTAACTTTATGTATCTGAGCAGTAAAAACCCAGTAACCCATTTTCTTACTGCTGTGATAATGAATGCAGGCATGGATTTCTGAGCATCTTTTTCCAAGGCTGCTACAAGTTTAGTCTTCTAAAAGTGACTGTACTTGGCCAATAAGTGTGTGCTCAAAGGAATCATATTTCAGCACTGAGCATAATGTGCCTGAAGTCTTACTGACTGCGGAGTGATTGATGAAATGAATAGTGTAACTGGGAAAATGCAAGTCTGCTATGATAATTATGGTTTAGTATCAGAGTCCTTATTTAACAAGAATCTTCCCTGGATAGTTGCTCCTTCCTACTTATTATCTTTTGTATACTTTCCTATTTCCTAATTCTCACTACTGATGACAATAAATTTCCCATTCATCTTTAAATTATTGTAATATTGATATGCCTCCAACACACAGCTCTACTGACCATGGGTTGTATCAATAGTTGCTTTGGGGTTTCCTTTCTCACATTGATGTGATCACTGAGGAAAGGCTCTCCACAACAGCAGTGTGAAGAAAATCCTGAAGGTAGCTCTGCTAGGCAAAGTGGTTCTCCTCTTGCTGGTTTCTGCTACATATGAACATTAAAGTAAAAACAACATCTAATTTAATGAAAAAATTTTTAAGAGTTTTGTTGTTGTTTTGTTCTTTCTAATCAATAGATGTCTATATATTTCAAATAACTATAGGCAGTATAACTAATTTTCTGATATATTAGGATCAAATCCTACTTAAAAGTGTTTTTCTGTATTATTGACTAGTGAACAATGAGCTCAATTTCAACTCCACCAACAACTAGCATCCCATTCTCTGCAAAAGCAGGCTTTAGTTATCAAGCATTACTAATACAGCATAGATTTTATTACATGACAATGAATCCAGCATTATTATTAGTTGCATAAACAAAAATATATTAATGAAGTATACAATTTTATTTTAAGTTAATCATTAATTTCTTATAAACTATTTAAATTAATGCTTTTTTGAATGTTTGATTAAAGAGTTTAGCTTCTTACTGCAAAATAAATTATGATAAATCTAGCATGACTTGAAGAAGTTTAAATTGTAATCAAAATGTCTGATTTTTCTGCCTATAACAGAAAAACTCACTAAGCATCAATCTCATATTCAGAGTTTAGTAATTTAAAAAATAAACAAATATAGGATATAATAATTTTTGTGTTGCATGCCCTCATCCATCTAAGCTACATGGCAGATTGCTAAAGAATTTAGAAAAAAAACTGTTGTAGGGGATTGATGCCAATTACAGGACTGCATTTTCTCTTTCTTTATATTTTCTTTTTTTAAAAAGCATTTTAGTTTTTACAAAACTAAACTGAGGTAGAAATGAAAAGGGGCATTTGGGGTTAATGTTATTGGAGGTAATGGATATTTAAGTGGATAGTCAGTGGGTATTCAACATCATACTAAAATCTTCTGTCTGAATGGTTACTATAAATAATGAAGAAATAACCACATCTTCTCAATTCCTATCTATCCTTTTAAAGGTTTTTCTCAGTGTACATAGAATCATAGAGTCATAGAATAGTTAGGGTTGGAAAGGACCTTAAGATCATCTAGTTCCAACCCCCTGCCATAAGCAGGGACACCTCACACTAAACCCTGCCACCCAAGTCTCTGTTCAACCCAGTCTTGAACATCACGAGGAGTGGAGTATTCATAACTTTCCTGGGCAACCCGTTCCAGTGCCTCACCACCCTCACAGGAAAAAATTTCCTCCTTATATCCAATTGGAACTTGCCCTGTCTAAGTTTGAACCCATTACCACTTGTCCTATCACTACAGTCCCTAAGGAAGAGTCCATCCCCAGCATCCTTATAGGCCCCCTTCAGATGCTGGAAGGATGCAATGAGGTTTCCCCTCAGCCTTCTCTTCTCCAGCATAAACAGCCCCAACTTTCTCAGCCTGCCTTTGTATGGGAGGTGCTCCAGTCCCCCACTCATCTTTGTGGCCCTCTTCTAGACTTGTTCCAATAGCTCCATGTCCTTTTTATGCTGAGGACTCCAGAACTGCACACAATACTCCAGGCAAGGTCTCCCAAGAGCAGAGTAGAGGGGCAGGATCACCTCCTTCGACCTCCTGGTCACACTTCTTTTGATGCAGCACAGGATATAGGTGGCTTTCTGGGCTGCAAGCACACACTGGCAGCTTATGTTAAGTTTCTCATCAACCCACACCCTCTGCCAGGCTGCTCTGAATCTCCTCTTTGCCCAACCTGTAGCTGTGCCTGGGATTGCTCTGACCCAGGTGTAGGACCTTGCACTTGGCATGATTAAACTTGATAAAGTTGGCATCAGCCCAAGCATGTCAAGGTCCTCTGGATGGCATTCCTTCCCTCCAGTGTATCAACAGAACCGCACAGCTTGGTGTCATCAGCAAACTTGCTGAGGGTGCACTCATACTTACATTACAGTTGTCTTTTCTGCTTGTAGCGCTAGAAACCATTCCCCTCAAACACTCACTCTTAGCATTAGACCTGTAAAGGAAAGACATCATGGTCTAAAAATTGCCAAATCTCTGCCTCTTTCACATCTTTGCTAACACTACCATCCACTTAACGTCTCTCTTCTTCCTTGCAGCACTATATACATGTTTTAAAGCAATTCAAAGGAGAATCATACAGCAGAGATCTCTGGGTGTGGATGAACAGTTGCTTAAATCCACACTCGATAATCTATTAGAGAGGGTAAAATGGGACAACTCAGCCATGCTTTTCTACCCTACTCATAGGTCATTCATCTCCTGAGAAAAAGACCAAAGAAATTTAGCTTTCTGCCTAGATAGCCCCACAATCAGGGCTACTACAGTAAGCTCCATATTTTGACTGACCATTAGATGCAAGGGATGAAAATAAAAATACTTTGACTTCAATATTGTGACCAGACACTTTTTAAGCTTTTGTTTTTAGACAGTGAGGAAGACAGGGTAGACAGGCAATGACAATTTCTCAAGGAAAGTCCTAATTGCTCTTTATCTGAGAGGAATGGTGCTTTACTAGAAAGCAGTCCTTTTCAGTATTAAGCCACACATACTATATTTTAATGACTCTTTGCAGATTTTGGTTCAACTTGTAGATCACAGCTGAATTTCAGTGGAAAATCTGGGTATTTGTAATTTCTTCCCTAAAAGTATCAACTTAAACAACTTGATGCTACATTTAGCATATCTAAAAAATTCTTCATTATTGTTTTGAATAACTGTTCAGGAAAAGGAGTAATATAAATGGAATGACAGACAATAATATTATCACAAAGTTTTTGAACAAACACTATTCAGTTCTGCAAAATGCTTTCATTCTTGGACTACTGGGATCTGTAAGGTGACCATGCCAATCAAAAAACCCAAGGACTAATATACAAATGAAAAAGTAAACCTTTTCTTTGCTGTGAAATCTTGCTCATGCACTGAAACTTGCATGTAACTTAGTGTGTATGTAAATTATAGCTGACTAGTGCATAGTAAACCTTAGTTAGGCACTGATGCTATTAAACTTGACACTAATTTTGATTCATGGTGATATTTATACTTTCATATGTTTACTTCTACAGCTGTAATCATTTCAATAGAAAATTGTATCCTTACACTCCCTGACAGGGATTTAAGGTACGCTTATGTATGTTGTCCAAAAGAGTGAAGTAAAACGATCTTTATGATATGGTTACAGAATCTGTGGTGAAGATGACACTGTTGGAAGGAATAAGTTTTAAAGAGAGTATGTGCACTTTTGTTGCTTGATTTTGTTTCAGCTTCTTTTGCATAAATTGGTATTCCATTTTTCTTTGGTTGTAGAAATAAATAAGATTGTATGAGCAGCTACTATTCATTGTTGAGAAGGTGTTCACATCTGAAATTACAATTAGCAATGCTCTACTACTTCATAGTATTTATTTTCTGGTTAATTGTACACTTTCTGATTAATTGTGCATTTTTTCAAACAGTGGTAATTCTAATATTATTAAAGTCCGTATTAGTTTAGTCTGGTAGAAAAGGCTATTTTTCTACTATATTAAACATGTTCATGGCTGTCTAACTATTAACAGTGACCTTCATCTCCTGTCTTCTTTACAAAAACATTCAGCAAGATAAAAACTTAATATAAGAAAAAAAGTAAATAAATGTCTTAGAGTGATGTAATATAATGAAGTATTAGAAAGTATAAATGAAAATGAAGTGCTGAATATTGAAAGTTTCTACTCAACTGACCATTAAATTAAACAAAAAATCAGGGAATATCAACCCTAATTTCATTAAAGAAAACCCATTGCAAATTCTCAGAGTAGAAAAGCTACTAAGTCTTTCTTTTATTACAATTTTTTAGTTCCTTCTCAGGTACCCCGAATACCTGTACACATGTAAGCATAGCTATAAATATATTTATGTAATTTAATAACTAAGGTCTGTGACTATGCTCATATATACCTTAGAAATTCTTGGTTTTTATGCAAAACACCCTGTTTCCCTCAACCTGTCCCACTCAATTAAAGCCTTTTTTAAACCATGTTATAACTGTAAAGCACTGAGAGAGTAAGGTTTATCTTTTTCTCTCAGGTTAAGTTCCTTGGCAGGCAAGATGTTGAGAAGCCAGGGTTTGTCTCCATTAGTTACATTAAGGATATCGATCATGACCTGGACATAAATCTTTTAACTTTTCTCTGTGATAATTTCCAACTAGGATTAATGTTCTTTGGACCTATCTCACAGGAGATGAATAACTTCTTTTTTGGCAACTCTACCTTTCAAGTGAGTTGTTAGGTATAACCCATAGTTACATACAGAAAGAAACATTACTTCGCTCAATATGACTTAATAGAATAGTCTTTATTGCAAATATAGTTTATAAAAATAATATTCTCAAATTATGTGACTACATACTGTTTGATGTACTTTCAAATATGAAATTAATACTTCACAATATACTAGCAAATAATACAAGAGGGTTATTGATTAATCTTATTTTTTTCTTCTCTTTTAATGTGCTTTAAAAATTGTCAGTATCAGTGCTTGTGCCTGACCTTCCCATAATAGGCACCTTGAGTACATTACATTGGGCCAGCAAATCCATATGTTCATTTGCATGATTCCTTCCTTTTCAACCTATTAAGTAGTACTGGACATTCAGTTTGGGGTTGTGATACTATGCTGCCAAAATGCATTCACAAATTCCTTATAGAATTGACTGAAGGGCAAATTGCCTGTGTCCTTTCAATCCTTATTAACAGATCTGCCAGAAATATTATTGCCCCAGTCTTGGAAAAATAAATTGAAAATTTTATCAGAAAACCCTAACTTTAAAATTCTTTTGCTACACTCATGATGATTCTTATTCTATGAGATCCTCCTATGTCTTATATTTCAAGTTATATAACTTATCTTTGAGAAAAACTGTTTTCTTTTTTCTTTTGTGTCATTATAGCTTTATCTTGACATGATCTTGTCTTACCTTTTTATATATACAGGATCAAAATTATCAATAGTTTAATCTTCCTGTATCTCCTTAAAATCTGAAACTTTATTCAGAATAACCTCTGCGTATCTGCAGTACCAGTTCCTGTTTTCCAAGTTCTTTTATATGTTATTATTATACAGGATTATCTAATTCTAAATTAAAACTGTGTATGTGCAGAACTAGCACCAAATATCTGAAAATATGAAACATAGAATCATATGGGTTGGAAGGGATCTTAAAGATCATCCAGTTCCAACCCCCTGACATGGCTGTGGACACCTTTCACTAGACCAGGTTGCTCAAAGCCTCATTCAGCGTAGCCTTGAATACTTTCAGGGCTGGGACATCCACAATGTCTCTGGGAAACTTGTTTCTATCAACATCTTCATAGTGATAAATTTCTTTCTAATGTCTAATAGAAAGCTACCCTCTTTCAGTTTGAATCCTTTCCCTCCTAGTCCTATCACTACTTGCTATTGTAAAAAGGTTCCTCTCCAGCTTTCTTTAGGTCCCCTCTAGATACTGGAATCATAAACCAGGTGGGAAGTTGAGGAAAAGTTTTGCCAAAGTTACATATTTCTATTCACATAAGAAGTTTAAAGATTAATTTGTAAATTAACCTCTTAAATATCTTTTCTTGCCATAAAATTATTCTATACTGAGCTAGCATGCATGTCTGCCCCTTACTTAAATAAGTGTTTATTAGAAAATAAGGGAGAGAGAAAGGATTTATTTTTTTTTTTTATAAATGGCTGCTACTATTCTATTTGCCTTGGTAGTTCTTATTTGTCATGAAAATATTCCTTCCAAAGTGTGCATTTTCATCCTGGGATTTAGTAAGAAAAAGTTAAAAATGAAATATATCAGGACATTTACTAGAGATGCTGGGGAGGGGCTTGTCTTTAGGGACTGTAGTGACAGAACAAGGGGTAACGGATTCAAACTTAAACAGGAGAGGTTTAGATTGGATATAAGGAAGAAATTCTTTCCTGTGAGGGTGGTGAGGCATTGGAATGGGTTGGCCAGGGAGGTTGTCAGTGCTCCATCCCTGGCGGTGTTCAAGGCCAGGTTGGATGAAGCCTTCGGTGGCACAGTTTAGTGTGAGGTGTCCCTGCTTATGGCAGGGGTGTTTGAACTAGATGATCTTAAGGTCCTTTCCAACCCTAACTATTTTATGATTCTATGATTTAAAATGAAACTAAACAGAAATGAGTGAAAACTACCACAGAGAATTTCTTAGTTCTCACAAAAATGAATTAATTGCATGATGCTATATTCTAAGACCTTTCAAGTCTAGAGACAGAAAGATTAGAGTCACTTATTCTATGACTTTTTGCAGTGTTTCCCACAAGTGTCTTAAGTCTAATAAACTCTTCCCACCTGTAAGCTGTTGCATGGTAAATTTTCAATATCATCCAAGAGAAAATGAGAAATTTGACCTTAACCATTTAGCTTTGTCTATTTAATGTTAAAAGAGCTACCTGATTTAAAAATGTAATTATGATATAAAATTATGATCTGCAATTAAGGAAACTATCTTCTGGGTCCCTTTTTCCCAGAGAATGGAAAAGATGATCTTCTAAAAGTGCAGTCAAATAGCTAGTGGGAAAGAATTTCTTAGCAATTTGTCACTGAATATTCAAGTATATTTAGGATCATAAATGCAGAATGGAGAATGCATAAGTTTTCTGTCAAACAGAGATGAAATGTTAGAAATGAGGGTCAAGATATTTAATTTTAGTTACTGAGGGTTAATTTTCATAGCTGAATTTAGATAAGAAGAAAACTCATCTTTTCGCTCATACTACATAGCAACTGTAGGTGGAAAGCACCTTTAAAGAAAAAAAGAAGTCTTTCTAGGCCTCCTCCGTTGATTCAAATTTTGGCAAATATTTTAGCACTTGAGCTTACTATACCAAGAGTAGCTGTGCATTAATACTGATTTTTATCTGTGTTCATTTTTGTCAGTCATTTGATAAATGAATAACTTGTTAAATATGCTTGTTGTTCTAGTTCTGACACATTGCTCCCACACACAGCTGCATATTTTTGTTCTAGCACAGGAGTAAATTTCAGAAGATTACTGTATTTATTTATTGTTATGTTGACATATATAATGTGAAAACATCTTTGTTGGACTAGTTCAGGAATAGATATATGAGACATTCTCATGCTACTCCATTTGATATTTTACAAATTATGTTCTTTATTCAGAAGTATAAAAGCACCCTGACCATGCTTATAAAGTTGGGAGCATATGCAATAAAGCACCTAAAAAAATGAAATTAAAAAAAAAAAAGATTATTGTTGGCCTTGGACTATTATGCAAACTGATGGAATAAAAGCACTCTACTCTCAATATTTATGAAATAAAATTTCAACATTTCTAATGCTAGTGAAGTGGTCAAACCTGAACCAGGTGCGCTAAAGTGTTACTCAGATGTCCAAGTAGTCTTTTTAACTTGCATAGGCATCAATATACAGGAAAGAACAATATCAAAGCAAGACCTACTGAAGATGGAATCTTTTGAAAGAGTTCATTGTGCTACTAACCAGTGATTCTTTATAAATTGCTGTACAGAGGAGCATATCAACCTCATCTATTATGAGGAGATATATTAGGCCTTTCTGGCACAGAGCTTGAATGCATGTGAAAGAAATGTAATTAAAAAATTAAAAGATCTATTACTTGCAAAGAGTTAGTGAAGCATTCAATCAGATGCCAAAGCAGCAACCGTCAGATGGGTTTAAGTAACTAAGGAAGTAGCAGTTTTCACTCCTAATAAACAAATGTAATGTAGTATTGCAGACAAGCAACTTCTAGTGAACTGGGACTTCAGAATAACAGAACCACAGTGGAACACAGGTACACAGCTTTAAGTTTAGTTTCGTTTGTTTTTACTTACATTTAATATTTTTTAATTTCATAGTAGTGTGATTTCCACAGACACCTTGCTCTGTTTAATACATTTCCTGTTTTCAAGAAAAAAAAGTTCTTTTTTTGTATTCCAAATTTATGGGTATAGAAGAATGGAAATTTAAGCATTAATATAACATTAAATGTGAATAGGAGGGATTTCTATATTTTCTCTTTATCTCTTGGTCCTCTCCCAGTGATCTCCATTATACATTTTACTTATCATATTTCTAATTTAGATAAATAACAAAGTTTATTTTCCTATGCTGTGAACTTGTCAAATGCACTAATTTCTTTGTATGTTACACAAGTGTTGCAACCTGTTTTCAGAAACAAATGAGAAAAACTGTGATCTTCAGACCTTAGAACTCAGGCTACCTGTATTCCCTTGAGCAAATAACTTAGATAGTTGTTTCCTGTCTTTGCTTCATTCTGTTATAAAACACAATTAACAGTGTGTTTGAGAGGAAATGTGAACATTCATACCTGTCAACATTTTTTCTCTGTACTTTCTCTCCTTGACTTTTGTAATATTTTATCTTTATTTTATAATGTAAGATGACTGCCAGTCAGTTTCCCTCTTAATTAGAATGTAATAGTCTTGAAAAATGCCTCTGAACTGTTTCCAACTAAATAAGATCTATGATAACTGGGTCAGATAGACTGATTTGTTGGGAAACCTCTGATGTTGATTATATATGCATACATGTGTACTACTCAGTTCTACATAATTGTGTGAAGCTAATTTGGCCAGCCTGTAGAATTCTGTGATGATGCTTTGTCAGTCATTGCTGCATGTTCTCATGTTTGGAGAGCACTAGTGTCATACCTATGCGTCAGTGTCTTCTCAGTGTGTTGTACAATTCCTTTTACTGAGGCTTACTTTTCTTCAGTGCATTCTGATTGTCTTATGATTTATACAGATAGGTATAGATAAATATATAAATAAATATAAATAGGTAAATAAATTATTTATAAATTTTGTATTTTATATATTATATAGTTTTTTAAATATACAGGTAGATATTATATAGTTTTATATATGCAGGTAATATTTATTATATATTATATATTCTTAGGCATACTAAAATATACATTTGGAAGACTAATTATAAGAGTACCTTATATTTAGGTTATGAAATATGATATTAAATTGTATGTATTTAACTACTGTTGCACAGTAAAAATACTATGCAAAAGAAATCTTTAAAACTATACTATTAGTGTTATTCAAACAGATTATCTACATTTTTTTTCATAGTATTTTTAACTTTAAATGACAAACATATTCAGCTAGGTGAGTGTACATGTATGAAGGGTGAAATGGTGAACAAATTTTGCATCAGAAGAATACACCATCACCACAGAACTGAAGATTCATCTAAGACACAGATCATTTCTTCCCCTTTGACTTTATTTTGTCTATATATGATTCAGTTGAGAGCATATAGAAATGAGCTGCAATAAGTCAAGTGTTTGTAGGGGAGCTAGCAGAATTCCTTTCCATTTTATTCCTAGTTCTGGTAGATCTTTTGCTCTGGGCCTCCATCCAAAAAGGATATTTTAAAGGGCTTTCTTGCAGCTTGAAGTTCATAGAATAGTCCTTTGTACTTAGCAAGATTTAGATGCTCTTCCCTTTTCTCCTTTGAAGTTAAAAAAGCAAATGAAACTCAAATCAACCCAGCCTTCAAAACTGCAAACCTGTTGGCAAAGATTCATACTGATTTGTTGAGCAACCTGATCAATTATTTAACCACCTGTTAAAACCTAATTCCAGAACTTCATTACACCATTCCTCTTTTTTTCTCCAGTGCCTTATGTGATGGTGCCTACTTTCCCGTTCAGGATTAAACTCTTGGAAGTATAGGAGGTCCAGTCCTTGTTGGATCACTGCTTAGATCCATATTAAAAGCCACATCTCTACTCATTGGATATTCTCTATAGTCAATGGCTACAGAAAATTTTTGACAGTTAATTTTAGACATGAATAGTAATGGCAAAATATTAACCTCATCAAACAGATCTGAATTTCCAGTGCATATTTATATTTTCTATAACATTCCTCCAATTTCAAGATGAGAAATAACTGTAATGCAAATAGAAGAGAGTTGCATTTCAGGGAATAATATCAGTCTTTTTGATTTGTTTCAACTTGTTTTAAAATTTCTGAAGAAATAAACTAAACTAAACTAAAACTAAAATTAGGTATGAAAAACATAATGTCTTAACTATTTTCTGCACAATAATTCATCTAATTCACTTCTAGAGTCAACTTTTGTCTTTTTCAACAGTGAGCTTTGCATAATGCAAATTAATTTAAGAATACTTTCATCAAGAATGAGTACAGCTATCAGTTCAGTTACCGTTGTTTCTGTTAAATGGAATGGGATTAGTAGTCTAAAAGATGTGTACAGTATAATATGTATCACATAGCAGTTTTTCCAGGTGTTTTAAGAAGTGACAGGACTTGGTTCCTGGATAAAACATTTAGCAAGCTCCCAAGGCACCCATAGTCAAAGCAATTCAATCTGCATTCTTGTGCTATGCGTGGTCATTTCCCCAGTGCTATCAGCTGAGTGTCAGAAGTGACAGCTTTAGAAACCATGAACTCCTATGGTAAAGTGCAGTTATTGGTCTGGCTTTATCACTAGACAGAAAAAATGGGTAAGTAAGGCTTTTCCAAATTCTCTGTGTTTATATCAAAATGATCATGGAAAACTTTGGTGGTTTGCCCTCCAAATATTTATTGTACTAATCATTACTTTATCAAACATGTGCTGTGCTGAAATGTCTTGATCCAAACTATCCAGTTATCATGGTTTAAGATATTCCCACCTTTCCTTCCATTCCTTGCTGCTACTGTTTGTCATTCCTGCCTCCATAACCTGTTGCATTTTTGTTGGTGACTGATACTGGTAAAGTCACTTAGTGAATGGGTGTAACAAACTGATTTGAATTTTAAAATGAATAATTCCATGTCCTGTCTCCACCACAAAAAAGTGATGGAGTGTTTTAAGCTGGTATTACCACCAGACTCTTCATATCATGAAATTACCCTTTGACAGCAAAGCTACCAGACTTTTTTCTGTAAAAATGTTACATTTATTTGTTCAAGGAAGTATAAGGAATCAGTAAGGGGATTTTTATTATTATTTTTAGCAGAGAAGCTGATGAAACTAAGAGAAACACCTCATTGTACAAAAATTTGGAACATCTTCAGCATTGTAAATGAGCTAGTAAAGAAAAAAAAGCTTCAGAAGGATTCAGTGACACATTTCTGAGTCATACATTAAAGCTGCTCTCTTCTACATACACCACCTTTTGTTGGTATGGTACTGTAGTTTATGTTAATTGCTCAATTTGCAGCTAATTATTTGATTGCACACACCATTTGAATAATGTGTGATAGTATAAGTACACAGTGTTCTGATTTTTGCTTCTAGGAACAGAAGCAGTCAAAAATTGTTGTCCAAATAATTGTAAAAGACATATAGTAAAGACAGGAATACATTTGTGAATAGGACAATGTCTCTACATTTTATGACACATACATCTTTGGGTTTGCTTACTAATTCATAGAATCATAGAATAATAGAATAATTAGTGCTATTTGAAAATAATGAAAGCAAATTTAACTCAGAATGTGTCTACAATTTCTACCACTGATTTTTAATTTTAAAGATAAAAACCCTGTCTTACTGCTTCGGCTGTTTCTGGGGGGAGGGTTTGGTTGTTTTGTTTTGTTGGGTTTTTTTTTTTCCAGTTCTCAGTAGTAAATACTTCTCTTGTCTCTCCATGGATTGTGTTTAACCACTTGTGCTTAAAAATCCAAAATGGATTAAAAATAGAAATTTAAAAAAACACTACTGTAACTCTTTGTTGTTACAATCCTTCTGTAGTTCTCTTTTATATATGAAATTTGATTTATAGTTCTAGCAAACATAATTCATTCCTGTTAGCATTTCATGGTGAATGACTGAACACAACTATATATCAGAATTTTGTTCTTTAAAAATATTACCCTGAACTTCCAGTCTAAACTGAGAGGATGGCCACTTATGAGGGTGTTGTCCAAGCACTTGAAGAGCAAACTCAGTATTTGCTTTGGTTTGACTCTTGGAGTACCTGCATGCCCACAGAAGCTGCTGTAGCAGGAAAGAAAATACTCGGTTTTCATAAACTCCTGCTCAGTATATTAGATTTTTCTGTAAGTAACATAAATGTTTGTCAAGGTGTGAACTCTACCTGAAATCATCACTCAAACAGGCAAGGATTTGATTACATCTGCCCAGTTTTAACTGTCTAAGTTTACTCTATTTTATGTGCTGAAAAACAAAGAAACAGAAGGTGAATTTAGTAATGCAACTGATGCAATGCAGCCTTTATTTTTCAGCAGCTCTAAGTGACTAGATGATTCAGATATTCACTGGGAAACCACAGAAGGACTAATGAACAGTTAATAACTTTACCTCCTCTGAGCACTTTTGGGCAGGAGGCTTGAAGGTGATAGTAACTCAGAAAACAAATGTTAACCATCCTTATATGTGGGCAAAGCCAAAGCGATTGGTCTGGTCATTACAGTGGTTTATCACAGTGGTGATACTTTTAAAACTGATCTCACAAAAGAGTTTGTGTGTTTCTAAAGGTAGGCATGACAGCAAAAATTTCAGATCTGTGAGTCCTAAAATAGAAAGTCAAACATGGGTTCATAGAAAGTTTCAGAAGGCCTTAAATTCTCCTTTCATATCCTCCAATATGAGTACCATGAAAATGTTTAATATATATTAGGCAGAATGAGAAAGTTTTGTCTTGTGGTTCACAGATCATGTAAAAAAGCCATTTCTTTTTTTTTTTTTTTTTACAGGCACCAAAATTGCTGTTTAAAAAAAACCCAAAACACTCCAACAGTTGTTTAATGCTGTTTCATAGTATGAAATAATCTAATTTACATAAACATTAAGTATCTATTTATGGCACCTATGATACAGCAAACAAGTATGGGGATCACAATTCTTTATCATATTTGTTCAGTACTGCTTCATTTGTGTTTGCATTATAGTCCTATTAATAATGTTACTCCTTTAACATACAGTATATGCCAAATAAAAAACTTATCAGTAGTCAAATATCAGCATCAATTACTTAATCTTATCATACTTTTAAACAAATTTGAGCATCACAGAGTTTATTTTAGTTCTACTGCCTACTGGAGGAAAATCAGGCATATGTTCTGTATTATTAAAGCTTCTAAGTCACAGTGCTACAATATTAAAAACTGATATACAAGCATTTTTATATATAAACTAGTAGTACATTTAAATTCTATTAATTTTGTCATGAAAAAATACAAAAAAATATTTTAACTTTGAGATTGTTACTTTTTTCAAATTTATAATTAACATGAAAACTAAAGATTTCAGCTGTTAGGATAATTACTTTTATATGCTAATGACATTCTTTTAAGTAAAATGTTTCTGAAGAGTTCATAAGAATGACATATATGTAGTTACATATTCACATTGCTAGAGAATGAATAAGAAAATTTGTGATTATTATTTCCTGGTAATACTTGTTTTGGTTTTGTTTTTGTTTCTGCAATTTGAACTGTTCAGTCCAATTTTAAAATCTTAATTTATCATTTCTATAAAGGAATTATTTTGTCACATAATTACTTTTTTTGTTTGATTTATCTAACAGTCCCTTGCACTTTATATATTGTCTCTCAGAAATTCTATAGTGCATTCTTGATTTTTTGCTTCTTTTTCTATTAAATATATATTCTATACTGTTTTCAGAAGTTGTGGTTTTAATGTGGAACCCTTAACCTTCGAATTTGGCTGGCTTCAAGATTTCAAGTGTGCATACTTAATACAGAATTAACATAGCGATTTGCATTTCATATAGTATTTATAGATATTCATCCATCCGTTTTCAAACTCTGATCTGTTGAACATTTTCATATTTCATAGAGATTTATTGGTCCTGTGAAACTTTCACAGGTTTCCAGCAATCTCAACTTGTGATGCTTTATAGCATAGAAAAGAGAAAGCTCAGAAAAATTCTGGAAAGAGAGAGATGTCTCATCCATTGTGTATAAAATGAGGAGAAATAGCTTCTGCTGCATGAAACAAGGACTAGTGAATAGGCTGGGCAGCAGAAGACAGCTTTTCTTATGAGAAAAAATAGCATAGTTTTTTCATAGGTGACCAAGATTCTGAACAATGTTACAGAAAAAGAGAGTGTTGAATAAAGACATGAAGTGTCTGAGATGATCCACAATAATATTTCATGTTTTGAACTTTTGACCATGGTAGGAAAGGGTTGAGAAATTAAATCTATATAGTCCCACTGTAAGTAGTTCTGCCTCTGTCCTTCTTTCTCCTCTTTGCTATTGGTTTCCTTCCTACCACTGACAACATTTTAAAAAAACTTCACACACTCCAAGTAGAAGGGATGAGTGGTGAAAAAAATTTAATGGATTTTGTGAGGAACTCTATTTAATCTAGAAAACAATCAAGAAATCAGTTATGCTACCTCCAATTACTTAATTTTAAAATTTGAAAATAATTAATTGTTATGTTTGGTAAATACCTGCTAAAGAAAAAGAAAAAAAAAAAAAAAGATAAATTTTTTTTGCTCTGGTCAATTGAAAAAAAAAGATTTGTCCTAATGTAGTTTCATTTTCTATTAAAATGTAGACAGCAAGCTTATAGTCTAGGACTTTTGTTATCTAAGCATATGCTTAGTTCAAGCTGCACATTTTTCATTCTCTTCCTGACCAGCTTTGTGTCTTTTTTTTTTAATTTCTATTCTTTCAATAGTAATTTGCAGCACAGCTTTTTATTTTTGGCATGAAGTATAAAGAGCTTCTTCTTTGTGTTTCCATTAGTGTTATCTACTCTTCTGGAAAGTCAGATTCATCCTGATACCATGTTTGGATGTGATGAAATGAGACTTGCCAGTCCTTTCCCAGACTTTTGTCACCTGGAGTGAAACCTATTAAAAAGGTCAACAAGAAGCAGCAATTGACCCCAAAGCCTGGAAAGTGGAGGGCCCAGATCTCTGAGTCTTCTAAGATGTACAGCTGAGAGTATAGATACTGTCTCTTAGTGGTTATAAAGAAGAGGAAGTCATCCCTTTTGAATGCAAAGAGAACCAGTATAGACCTGATCAATGGAGAGAAACAGGATTTACTATAAAGGGGGATTCTTCGTATGCAGATAAAGAGCTAGTAAATAGACAGAAATAAAGAGAAAATAGGAAAGTGTGTAGAAAGACCTGTGGAAGGGTAAATTGACACCTAGAGTGGTTTTCTTCTTATCATAGAATCATAGAATAGTTAGGGTTGTAAAGGACCTTAAGATCATCTAGTTCCAGCCCCCCTGCCATGGGCAGGGACACCTCAGACTAAGCCATGCCATTCAAGGCTTCGTTCAACCTGGCCTTGAACACTGCCAGGGATGGAGCATTCACAACCTCCCTGGGCAGCCCATTCCAGTTCTTCATCATCCTAACAGGAAAGAATTTCTTCCTTATATCCAATCTCCGGACCCATGTAGTCATTAGTTGTCTGATCTCTTCTTGCTTCAGCTATGGGTATAGGAATATTTGCACTCCTTTAGCACGTTTTTTTTTAGAGGGTCTAGTTTTGCTACATCTCTAAATTAAGGGAAGAAGTCAGTATTTAGAAAGGGAATATAAGTCTCTGAAGTTCAGGTGCAATAAGGAGAATGGGGTTGACCTATATGGTCAAGTTAGATGATGGAATATGGACAAATACGCAACAGTAGCTAGGACAGAGGCAGGTCCATGAGTTAAACTGGATTAAAAATTTCAGCTGAGAAAGCTAGAACTAAGATATTTGATCTGAAAATACCAAAGATGTACAAAGACTACTGGAAACAGACTACAGAAAAATAGCATGTAATCCTGTAGTCAAGGGTCAAATTACAATGAATGGCACAAAAGACTATTGAAATAAGGCCATACCAATGTCTTTGACTTGTTTGAACTCCCAATAAACAAAATGTATGTTTCTATGATGTTTTATTTCTTTAGTTAATATTCAGCATACTTACCAGCAGTAAACTCAAATTTTTTTTGTTTCCCCTTTTTTATAGATTCTAGAATTTTACAATCTTCTCCAAGTTCTGTTGCTTAAAAAATATTGTTTGTCTATCTTACTTCTTCCATTATTAGGAATTATAATTTTTTTTATGATCTCTTTGTGCCTATTTGGTCCCAAAAGTAAAATCTGTTGCATGAATTCCAGAGTACACTCTGAGTTAATTTACTTTCTACTAACATCTGGTTGATAGGAAGCATGGAAGATCTGACAAATGATGCCAGCTTTTAAATTCTGTGAGGGAGGACCAGCTGGGTTCAAACTGAAGCAAAGTTAAGGAAAAACATCCATCTACCCCTAACATATTTAGACAGGGAGATCTAGAGCATGAAGAAACTGTAGGTTCCTTAGAGTGATGACTAGCTGTCATCACAGGGATGGGAAAAGAAGCAAAAGAGTGCTTTTAGAAGATTTATGTGGCAATTTAGTTCAAGCTTTGATAACCTGGATTGAGCAGACTCCATTTCCTGAAAGAAGCCAAAAGTGGATAGAAGAAAGAGAGAAAACCAAATAGGAACTGAAAGAAGAAAAAAAAAAAAAAAACCCAAACCACCCCCCCCCCAAAAAAAAAACCAAAAAA
>NDXB01011040.1:35558-58273 GCA_002631895.1 Agapornis roseicollis
AAAAAAAAAAAAAGGGAAAATCAAGATTCTTTTTTCCCTTTTTCTTCTTTATTATTTTTCTTTTATTTTGTTTTTAATAAGGTGGATAGAATTTATCTCTTAATTTTCTCAGGTTTGACTTGTGCTTAAAGAATGTTCACTATGATATTTCAACATTTGCCTCCCCTACAGCTACAGAGAGGTTAAACTGTTAAGGAGGATTGGCATAACTAAGAAAAATATGGTCTAGATAGATCTAAAATCAAGCTTTACAATGGAGAATTAAAATGTTGCTTCTCAGCATCTGTATCGCAGTGCTGTTTGTGCAATAAACACACTGTATGAAATTACAGTTGTAGGAAAATGGGATTTTAAGTGAATTCTTGAAGGAAATTAATGTTCTGATTTCTTTTTTTCAATAAAGCAAATTGTTTTAATTCTGAGAGATAAGCAGCTGAAATTTGATTCAAGGAATTAAAATTAAAAACCCTCCAACAAAACCACCAAACAATCCATCCTTAATTGTTTCAAATGATTTATTTAAAAAATGATGTAATTTTCATCTCTTTGCTAATAAACTTTATCTAAGGAATAACATCTCTCCTCGTGTTTATTTATCTCTAAGTAAACAGTCATTCTGCTTAATCAGAAGGGGATTGCAAGAAAAATGCTTCTCATTTTAAGGGATACTTAGAACTGGAACATGTTTCCTCTGCCAGTATCAGCACTCTTCAGTCCTGACCATCATGGTGTATTGCTGTTTTTTCAGGTGTCTGGGAGTGGGGCTTTTGAAGGCAGCTGAAAAATATTATTTACCATGGAGAGTCAGTATGCCCAGAAAATATTATCCTTGTACATATATAATCTTGATGAGCATTCCTTTGAATATGAAGTATGGTCAGTTCTAAGTCCAAAACAGTGTTTCTCTTTCATGGAAATCCTTTCTTTTTAAGCTTTTGAAGCATAATCTTTGCCATGTTATAAGTGTCTCTAACTAGTGCTTCAAGGTGTTTAATAATACATACAGAAAGGGAATAAGGGCAAGGGGTTTGAAAGAACTGTTTGAGAGAATGAAAGAACATAGGCAGCATCAATGACCCATTGTAACATGCCAGGCAAAATGTTCTGTAGTTAAATTATTCAGATAAGATTGCTGTTGTAAAAGCAAAAAAAGAGTAGTTATTATTTCTACCTTCTACTTTCTATAGAACTTTTCTTAATGAACAAGACAATTTCATTAAAATATTTTTACTGATCAGAAATTGAGAAATGTTTTATCCATCTTTTATAGTTCTTCTAAATGTCTTCAAATTAACCTACAGGGGCATTTCTAAGAGATGTTTCAGTAAGCAGTGAAATGAAAATTTGACACAGTCTCATTTAAGCTGCAGAGACACAAGTGAATTTAAACAAATAGAGTGGCACCAGTTTAAATTTTCTGGAGATCCAACATCATATAACTTGTAGATAGTAACTGACATTTTGTTATTGATTATGTGTGCCTTATCACCTTGAGACAAAGCTCAGTAAAATCATTGGGAGTTTTGCCACTTGTCCACTAGATTTAGGACCAGGCCTTCATTTGCAGGGCATCTTTCTAACTTTTCTTTCACAATACCCATTTATCATGTAGAAGTTTCTAATATTTTCTAGACAGTAGCTAATTAGGAAATGTAGTCTAAAAGTGATTTTGAGAAAAAAAAAATTGTTTTAAGAAAAGTGCAATTATTAATTACAGTTTAGATTTCTTTTACACCAGCAATGACATTTTCTACCAATTTCAGGAGGCTATCTTACAAACAAGGATCACATGGCAACTGACAAAATGATTGGCAAAGAGACCTTGAGGCTAAATGTTGACCAAAGGTCTGAAATGTCATCTTAGAGGTCTGAAATATGAAGTAAGTAAGCATACTCACCAGTTTACAGACTAGAGACTAGAATTTACCTGTATTTTTCAGTGTATCCACAAAAGCCATTTTGTTTGAAGTGATAAATTTACTACGTGTTTATAATTTTAGGCCAAAGGGATACATAAAAATTAAAAAATAATCAGTCTTCTCAATAAGCATACTGACAAGCATTGTAATGTTTGTTTTGTTATTGGTTTGTTGTTTTTGTTTTGTTTTCTTTTTTGGGGGGGCGGGGAATGTTTTTTTATTTTTTTTTTTTTAAAAATCATGAATATAAACTTTTGAAGTTCATAGAAATTAAACTGCTTTGATTGGTTTATGTCCATGGGATTAATTTCCTTGGGGGCTTCTGTTCAACTCTACATATCTAAAGAGTTGCACACAAATAAACTGGGGAAACTATAATGACAAAACTAATTTGTATGCCTAATGATAATATAAATCTGTTTAAAGGCTTCAGTTGGACTTAGGTGATTCATAGTTTGTTCTTACCTTTTGCCACAGGGATAAATCACAGCCACACTACAAATTTGATTGTGTATGGAGAGCATGTGGGAGGCAAACTGTAACTAGAGCCTCAGGGTGCAACTTACTGAAACAAAACATTAAAAAAAACAAAACAAAAAAAAAAAATAAAAAAGAGAGAGAGAAACACAAAGGAAAATATAAAATTTTTAAGAATTACAAATACAGGTTGGGAAGGGGACACTTATGTGGAAGAAACTACATTCTACATGGATTAGACAGCAAATTACTTGTTTGATGTAATATGCTTCTTATCAGGTATACTACTTTAGACCTTCACTGAAACCAAGGAATGATGGCAAAGAAATTGTAATAAAAAAATCTCTAATTTAAATAAAAATGAAGATAAACTTATTTGATTAGGGAAATATAATTTTATTGAAAGAGACAAAGCTGGGTTCAACAACTGAGGACACAGAAAGCAAAAACTAGACATGAATATTATGTTTTTTAAGTCAAAGAAAGATAACCAAGGTCACACAGGTTAATTTCAGAAGAGAAAAGATCAAATAGGATTCAAATTTTATTAATTCCATCTAAAGCAGATGAAATAGAATATATGTGTCATTAGCTTCAATAAGGAAACTCAGAACAGATATTATGTATTTAATCTTGTAACTTATACCAGAAAATAAAAAAAAAAATATTATTAATTATTAGCAGAAGACAAGGTTATATCATGAGGTAGACTTTAGAATCTATTTGGGAATATATTTAGATTAAAGCAAGGTAAGGAGGAAGGTGTAAGTCTACATTTTATTTTAAAAGCGTAGGGGAGAAAGCCTGGTAAATATGGAGTGGGGAACCATCTACATACAAAGTCAGCCAATGACAATAGAGTAGTCTATGTCCAGATTATTTCAAGCTTTTTAGGAACAAAATGTGTGTCTCCATGGAGTATCTAACAAAGGTAAGATATTGTTTCCCTGAGGAGCAGATAATTCATTAGCCTAGCAATAAGTATGGGGGTGTATGCAAACTTTTGTGCTAACAAACAAATAAATAAATGAACAAAAATAAAACTAATTAACAAATTACAAGAGGAACAAACCAGAAATAATATTAAAATAGTTTAATATTAAAATAGTTAAATTACATTATTTCATAAAATCAAAAAAGTAAATTAAAAATTTGCAGCTGCAGTGAGATATTGTTCTAAGAGGTAATAATACAAAAAAAAGAAAACAAAACACCAACAACCAACCAACTAAACAAGTTATTGATCTGACTTTCAGAAATAAGCAACATGAATGAAATACCTATGGC
The DNA here is from genome assembly GCA_002631895.1 of Agapornis roseicollis. Lineage (NCBI taxonomy): Eukaryota > Metazoa > Chordata > Aves > Psittaciformes > Psittacidae > Agapornis > Agapornis roseicollis. The sequence continues at coordinate 39,242 of NDXB01011040.1, forward strand.
AACAGTCTAGCATAGGAGGCAATTCTTATGTTGTCATGTGGGTATTTCTCATAGATTTTTCTTCTCAGAATATTGAACTTCAATGTCATACAAAATTAATCAACAAACACTCTGCTCTAGATGTCCCAATGTCTGCTTCAGTGAATAAAAATATATATTAATGTTTGTTTTACAAAAATGAGATACAGATATATCACAATATCAGCCTCGTGGTTCAAAGTAAGCATATTATGGAAAAGTCCAACTTCAGAAAGCACACATGCTCTCACAATCCTACTGCCAAAAGCAGAAATATACTATTTTTTTTTTTCTCTCTTGGTGTATCTTAGGTAATATTGAGATAATAAAACTTTTTATTGATTACCGCTCTTCCTGTGTTTCATGTATGAGTTCAAGATCTATATGCAATTTATGCTCACACTATCTAGAATTACAATGACTGGGATTATTTTAATTCACAGTGTAGTTTTCAAATCTGTGTAAAAAATGAGAAATAAAATGCACATTCTTTGCAAAGGATATTTTTTAATTGCCTTTTAGTTAGGTGGCATATAGCATTACATAGAATAACAGATCCAGACAGTATAAAAAAGTGTGTTGACATTCACCTGCTTCATTTCCTCTTCCAATTCACCAAATGTAGTGATTCATTCTATTGAGTTTACTAATAATATTACATTTTAAATATATTTAAAAAACAATGCTGAAACTGTACTTTATTAGTTTAAGTCCTTATAGGAACTATAGTTCACAGACCCATTGTTTGTTAAGAGCTGTTTTCCCTGTATTGTTTTCCCAACAGTGAAATAAAGATATTATTGAAGGATGACCTATGTTTAAGTTCTTTATTTTTAGATCAGACAAAATCTGAGATCCTTAGATATAAGATTAAGACTCACTTACTTAGTTGAGGTTCATCAGATATTTGCATTGTTTCATTCTGTGTTTGGAATGGATCATAAGTGGGAAATATGTCTTGAAGTATATATTGTGGATGGCACAAAATTTCTGCTCACAATGTAAGGATGGACTAAAGGAAGTAAGTGCTTATTTTAGGAAGTAACATCTAAGAAACAAGGAATCATAGGTAACATTGAAAAGGTGCTATTTCAGTTCAGTAAACAGATTTAAATCAACTGATGAATCATCCGGTGCCATTTGAGATGATAGCCTAGGATATCAGAGACATCTGCACAGGGATCAGTGGAGACCTCTGCCATCTGGGCCTGGGTCATATGCATCTAAAGTAGCAAGCATCAAATATAGCTGCCTATATTTAAACAAGTGAATATTGTTTAAATATTTAAACAATATTTTACTGTTTAATAACAATATTTTGTTATTAAACTTTCCCACTGGTTTGAAGAATCACTAAAGTAATTTTTCACTTATTTGAACACAGGAATGTTCTGCTAGCTGTGCTGCTTTCAGTAACCTGCCTGGCCTGCAGACCTTTGACAAGGAGGGTGCAGGTCTCCTGTAACTCCTGTGTCCAGCTGTCACTTCTTAGAAAGGAGACTTCAGCTACATTGACATGTTGATGTTTCAGATAGCATTGGCCACCTCAAATAGCATTAAACTCCTATATTTAGACATCCGTATCTTTCTGTAAGTATCTAGTTTAAAGTGAGTTGATCTTATTTCTAGGCTCCAGTGACTTCATTGATTAGCTCTGCCTCGATTATGAAGTAAGATAAGATATCTAGCTCACATGTAGGCGCTTCAATTTGTGTGTTAATCTAAAACTGAATCTCATATATAGCAAAGCATTATCATTTTTAATCACCTAGACAGATTTAAACCAAGACAGATTTAATTTAGTAGACTAATTGAAAAATCCCGTCAATATTCAGTTGACTGTATCTTGTGCAGAATGGTTTGACCAGTTTTAATTACTGCAATTATTCTAAAACCTAAGATATTATCATTTTAATAGACAGTGCTTAATAAAGTATTTGTTAGTTTTGTATTTGCATAGTTTTCAGTCTACATGAACCTGCATGTGCTTTACTGAATATTATTTCTAAAAAAGCTAACTCTTTAAAAGTGCAAACAAACTGTATCTCAATGTTATAACATTCAAAGTGTTACCTATGCTAGCAGAGAATTTTGTCAGAGAAACATAGAACCATAGAATGGTTTGGGTTGGAAGGAGGCTTCAAATACCACCTAGGCAACCCCACTGCCATAGGGGCAGGAGCATCTTTCAATAGATCAAGTTGCTCAAAACCCCATCCAAGCTGACAATGAACTCTTCCAATGACAGAGCATCTGCAACTTCTCTGGGCAATCTGTTCCAGTGTCTCACTACTCTCACAGCAAAGAATTTGTTGCTTGTATGCAATCTCAATCTACCATCTTTCAGTTTAAAATTATTGCTGCCTGTCCTATCACTACTAATGTCTTCTGGTATTAATTTTATTGAACAGTAATGTATACTTATATTAATAATATTTTTTGCTATTTCTTTTAATTACTACCATCAGAAATTGCGCTTTCAATTATGCCTAAATTTGTCCTACAAAATAGTATATCACACACTATCCATAATTTTTATTATAAACATAAACATAAATAGAAGTAGAATTCATTGTCATTTCTAAATCCATCCATTCAATTACTATCAGTGATTGCTGATAGCAAGCTGTTATTTCCCACTTCTTGGTATCAAAACAATGTTGGAATAAAGATAGTGTCTTCAAGACTAAGTTACTTACCAGATTATCCTTCTCAAGGTCTTCATCTTGCATTTATTAATCCTTGAGCATTCAATAAACACTGAAGATGACTACCTTGCCTAGTATCCTTTTCATTTTTTTAAATAGTTTCACTGTGTACATTTTTAGTGATGTTATGTCTGTATTAAGTTTTGCTATACATATTTTGAAGTAACCTTTTTGTGTATAAATAACAGAAATTTAGCTATTTTCCAATTCAAATTTAGCTTAACATTTAAGACATTATGAATGTTGTTTGGTCAGTCAGCACAGAACAGTACTTCAGTCAGTCACCTTTGCCTTTATAGTGTGACATGGTTTTGTACATTGTCATGCTACCTGCAGAAACAAACTCTTCATTTTATACTGGCTCAAAAATCTCCTGATAAAACATCAAACACTGACATATTCATTCTGAATAATTTCATCTGATGAATTGGTGCTAAACTGCTGAAGAAGTCATCTTGTTAGGATGACATTCAGGAACAAGTTTAATCCCTATGTGAGTAAAGAAGAGTTGTACAGCTGCATGACCACAAATATGTCATGTGATGCACTTATCATGTGTGTCACAAATTAGAGTTGATATTCAGTACCTTTAGTCTCCCCTTTAAATTTTCACCTGCTACACCCAGCAGTGGAAAACTTGACTTAAAGAGAAACATGCTTGCATGATGTGTAGTAGCGATCATGATAGGTGTTCCCAAGGACTAATATTTCAGACCTATAAAAGTTGCTCTTTGCCTACTGATTTAAATGCTACTCCAGGACGATTTTACAGGTCAAGATGTTGAAATGAATATTTAGTATTCAGAAATCTATTTTCAGGTAGTCCCACTCATTCTTTTACCCCTGTGACCCTTACCTTGGGCAAAGTATATAACAGAGCAGTCACGGCTTCCAGAAGTGCTTTTAATCATTCCAGTTTTGCCAAAGTTTATGAACGGAGATAGTGTTATAAAAATAAAATTTCATACTTTTAAAAGCAGAAGTTAATATATTTTAATTTAGGATATGTTCCAATTCCTGTGTGTGAAGTGATTATGAAACTTCTCTTATGTTTGTACTTACTGACTCACTTTTTAACTTTTAAACATCAGGTGGCTTATATAGAAGTACATAATGAAGTCATTTATTAGTCAAAATGCAAATGGACAACATATAAAGAATTTACAGACTAATTATGGAACCTTAGTGCTAAAGTGAGGATTTGAAAAAGTATGAAAATACTATTTGGTCCCATATTTTATGATGAAACTTTGCGTGATTACATTCTTATCATTTATATCTTAGAATTATTTTCCCTGAGATCAAATAATGAAAGTTCTTCAGACTTTGTGTATGAATACCACCCAGCTCTAGAATCAGAACCTGTAAAATTATTTGAATCGGAATCAGAACCTGTAAAATCAGAACCTGTAAAGGGAATCAGAACCTGTAAAATGATTGTCTGAAGGTTCCAATTATAGAAAAATTGTAGCCATTTAAAACCGAGGTGCTTGTGAGCAGAGCTTTTTAGCTGAAATACTGTAGTTATGTGATCATTAAAGAAGTAGAAGATATTTCCATATTTCAGTAGTCTTAATCCTCCTTTTTTAATCTATTAAAATTATGTCTGAGTCATGCTCAAATCAAGGTTAGTCAGCTGACACTGTTCCCGATTTGTAACAGTAGTTCAAACAGGCTCTGTTTTGATCAAACATGGTATTGCTCTTAACTGAGCATACAAGACAGGCACTCCACTTGCTCTCTGTGGTAGGTCTGATGCCCAATGAGTACACCCTTTCCTGTAAGATGATTCTGGTGCATGCACAGCTAGCTCAGCAGTTCTTAGATATGTGCAACTTAGAGCTGAAGTCGCCTGTAAAAAAATGATTTAGCCTCCTAAACTATGTAAACTTTTCTTGAAAAGTTCATCTTTAATTTAAACTTTATCTGAAATTTCTTATCTTCAGTGTTGAAAAAAATAATCTTTGTATGCATTCTTTTATTGAGTATGTTGCAAATTCTCAGTCCAGGTGCCTGTACTGTAGTATTCTAATTTGAGAAAAAAAGTTTAAAAAAAAAAGAAAACCTACCAAGAGAAATGTATTAAAATAGACTGTCACATGTAGACCAAAATCCAGCAGGCAACTTATCCACTATGAGGAAACGCTTACATAGTGCCCCCATACAGATACATGCGGAGAAAACTTGAAACACTCTATGAACAAGTCACTGTGGGACTGTGCTTTGAGATAACTGAGTTCAGGCTCATATCATGCTTCAGTCAGCTTTTCTATCTTCACAGATGTCTAAACTACCTCCAATTACCTTTATACTCCTATCATACCAACTTTTTTCTTTAGACCCTTTTTACCTACTTCTCTTCTGCTGCACATCTCAACTTAGCCAGTGCTGATGTAACCTAGTTTACCAACCATGGTCTTGTTCTCTGTAATTTCTGATCCCCAAATTGTGCTTTTCATTATGTAAAATGTTGTGAGAGCATGTATGTGACCCTACACCATGAATCACTGCCTTGCTGACTTGTTAACAAGTTACTTCCCATTAGCTGATACATGATAACAATTCACATATGAGCTCCTGTCCCACAGTACTTAAGAAACAATTTATCTCTTTTCATGATAAGCTAAGTCACATCAATCTATTTTGCATTTACTGCAGTCCACAAGCTCTGTACACTGATTTATAATTATACGTGTGAAGGGTCTTGGTCAGTGGTAAACTTGAGGTAACTCGGAGACACCACTCTCTGAAGGATCAAAGATTCCACTTCAGAAGGGACACCAAAGACTGCACACATACCATTATGCTAGGCAAAATATTTCCTTTAGAATGGCCATCCCGTGGGCAAACTATTTCCATGCTGAATTATATATTGAATTATATAAGCTTCATTTCAATTTACTAGGTTTCATTGACAAAGGAAATGCTTTCATGTGTTATATACTTTTGTCCCACATCTGAAATTAAGACTTTAAGATGTTAATCATCATTTAAAGGATCCCCTTGAAAACAGATAGAGTTGGTTACTTATGTTTCTTTGTATTTTATTAGTTTTAACAGAAACAAATTATTATTCATTGTGTGTGGCTGATTCTGACATATAATCATATCAGTACTTTTTTACATTAAAAATAAAGTTACCTATTAGATATTAATAATATAGAATCAGAGTCATAGAATAGTTAGGGTTGGAAAGGACCTTAAGGTTATCTAGTTCCAACCCCCTGCCATGGGCCGGGACACCTCACACTAAACCATGTCACCCAAGACTCTGTCCAACCTGATCTTGAACACTGCCAGGGACAGAACATTCACAGCTTCCTTGGGCAACCCATTCCAATGCCTCACCACCCTCACAGTAAAGAACTTCTTCCTTATACCTAACCTAAACTTCCCCTGTTTAAGTTTGAACTCTTTACCCCTTGTCCTACCACTACAGTTCCTAATGAAGGGACCCTTCCCAGCAGCCCTATAGGCCCCCTTCAGATACTGGAAGGCTGCTGTGAGGTCTCCATGCAGCCTTCTCTTCTCCAGGCTGAACAGCCCCCACTTTCTCAGCCTGTCTTCATACAGGAGGTGCTCCAGCCCCCTGATCATCCTCGTGACCCTCCTCTGGACTCCCAGAAGCTCCATTCTTGATGAATTTGGGTGTTGAAAAGAATTTAAGAAATCATTATCTGTAGAGGAAACCTATTAAACTAAGCTTACCTTTAGGCATATGACCATTTCCTTTACTACCAGTACTGTAATGTTTATACTCTTTAAATTGAATCTGTTAAATGCTATGTTGTGTTTGATGGGTCAGAAATTGAAGCATTAGAAATACATGAATCTGAATGAAGATTCCTTTCAAATCTCTAAATATAAAGTTTGAGGATAAAAATTCTTTGTATGGTCTCCCAACACTTCAGCAAAAACTTTGTAAAATTTTACCTTGACATTGTGGTTAATTAATATTTAGCTATGGGGGTTGTTTGTGGATTTTTTTTTTTTTTAATTCCTCATGTGATAGAAAAGCAAATCTTTTATAAATAAAAAGTACTGTGTTATGATTTTCATGCAATGACATGCAAACAGAGCTGCCATCTTGTGGACAAAAACAACCTAAGAGCAGGTGGCTCACGTTCTCAGAATACAGAAGAAAAATGTGTTTATAATAGTTATCCGCTCTACCTGAGCTGACATTCAGCTCATACATAGGATTATGAGAGCTCTAATTTTGAGCTTGCACATTCAGTCTCTAAAACCTCTTATAACCTGACTGAGTTCTCCAAAACTCTTTAGACCTAGCCCTACCCATATTAATAATGTATAGGTTAAGCAACACTGAAGAACTGCTTGTGTATTTCAATTAGTGTCTGGTGCAGAGCTATGTTTTGCAATATAAATAATTGGTTTAACCATTAAATTGATGTGACAGAAACAATTGTCAAGTAATTAAATGCAGTAATGCTTTCAACTCATGGGAAATATATACCAATAAATCTGAGTTTTGCTTTGCTTGAGAACTAAAGTATAGATTCTTGTTAGATTCTTCAGCATTATTCATATACCAATAATATTATGTTATAGAAAGAAATTATATAGTTAGTTACTGAAAATCATTGGTCATTTCTCTTTCATTCTCTTGCTGTTTCCTTCTTTCTTTTTTCATGTGATTTGTATTTGAGACTATGATGTCAGAAAATATCACTGGCAACAGGACCTCCATTGTGAAAAGTATGAGATTGAACAAGCTAGTCTCTTCAGATAAAAAATTCATGGCATAATGATAGGAGTATATAAATTGCATGTTGCTGGATGCCACATGCAGTCATGCACACCTTCCTTTGGGCACTTATAACCTCTTGTATATGCTTATTTAAATGATTTTTCACTTAAAGAAATGGCTTTACAACTTTTTTGTTGAATTGACTTGCTACTACTGCATATGTAAAAGTATAATTTAAATCCTATCTATTTTTTTTTTTTATTTCTGATATAAATAATTTCCGACTGGTTATAACCTATGTGTGAGAGCATCTGAAAGTATGAAAAATGCTGCGTGAATAATGCTGTGTGACTTGATTAGGATCATGGAACCGCTCTGTTATCTACAGTATTACCTTTGTTCATCCTGAATCTCCAAAGTCACTCATGTTTTTACAAACACTGGTAATAGATAATTTTTTTTGGTTTTAAAACAAGGAGCATGTGCAAATTGATAATTAATCACTAATATTTATAAGTCATTCAATTTCAAAACATTATCATATACAACTGCTGAAAAAAATACTTTTTAAAAAGAAAAAATCAAAATTTACAGGACATTTACTAAGAAATATTCTCCACTAAAATTCCAAATCAGCATTTGTAGAACCCATTCCAAGTAAATTTTCTACTAATGTAAGTTACTGCTTAGTTCATAAAGCATAAGTTCTGTATTATCACCATAGATAACATACTTTATAAACACTGAAGACTGTAAGAGTGCAGCACTCTACCATTAATGACTGTCTAGCAGGCAATCTGTGAGCGATTTGCTCTGCTAAAGAATAAAGTATAGTCTGTGTAAGAATAATAAATGTATAGAATTTTATTTCCTCATGGTAAGATTAACTAGATATGGTTACTTTTCAGGCCAAATCAGCCTATGTAATCAAGTCTTGGCAATAATGTGATCTGTTTGGTCTAGACTCCTTATAGCACTAAATATTCAGTAGAATATAACTTGTACATATGTTGTGGCTTAAGCATATCTTATCAATAATTCTTTTACTCATGACTCATATCTTTTTAGCGATTACTATTACCTTTATCATACAAAAACAAAACTGGCATTCCCATTGTCCAAATTCTTATTTTCTGATCTGTAATTCAGTTTTGTTACTTTACATGGCAATAAATCTTTTGTTATATATGTTTCTATCAGAACACTCATGTTTCTGAAAAGAAATAAACAAACAGTGGCTTTCATTTTAGCCTAAAGTATGTTTTGACTAATAAGTTAGCCTCCAGATCCCCACACAGAACTGATGTTCATTAAGTCCCCAATATTTAATCTCCTGAGTCTGTATAAGTTAGTGATAAAAACTACAAGGAAATGGCAGAGCTGTTTATCAAGTTTATTCTGGAAATCTTATGTTTCATGTCTTTTATATTAAGCTAAACCATTTTTGATTATATTTTGTTTTTCCTGTTTGTTTGGCTTGGTGTGGTTGGTGCTTTGGTTTCGTTTTTTTTCCCCAGAGAACAAATTGAGTATGACAATTTTTATTTTTTTTTTCTTCTAAAGAGGGATAGCAGACCATAAGTAGACTAGTGTGACATATAGTTTACTGTAAATACTGAATCAGGTTCCTATCCATTGAAAGAAAAGATCAGTTTCCAGGAAAAGAAAAATTAAAATAGCTGATATAGAACAAAAGGTACAATATGTGCTGCAGAAGATTTTTTGCATTTTTCCATTAAGCAATAGGAATTTTTGTCACTCAAAGGGGATAGATGAAAATACTCATTTACAGAAAAAACAGTTCTTTAAGCACTGATTTAAATTCATTTAAAAGTTCACGTGATTTATTATATTGCCTGTAATATAGCAAAATACTTAACACCACTATATTTAGCACATAATACATTTGGCAGTGTGTTTTATGCCTCATTTACTACAGAATGTCTGGGCTGCTACTTAGCATTCAAAGAATACATGTGCATGTGCATTTGTGCATCTCTTTTTCTATTAGTTTTAAATACATAAAAAACCAGGGGAATCAACCTGAATTGTGATAGTGTGATGTTCTTGAATTTACACCCTCTTTCCAGTGTGTACCTTTATTAATATCATGGTTTAAGAGGAGGCAATGCAAAATCATTTGAGAAGTGAGTTCTCCAGGTGCTGCATGCATTAACCTTTCCTTTAATACCTCTTCTGTACAATATTTTGATGATTACTGTCATTTAGTAAACAGATTATGAAAATGAAGTTACCTGAGGGTCTTGTTTAACAATGTAAGCAAATTAGTTTTTTAGAATTTTTTTAAATGCAACATTCAATGGTTTCAGCAGCAAGCTGCTCCCATCTCTTCTAGTCCCCAAAGCAGGAGCTTCTTCTACAGGCTCATTTTCAGAGAGGAAAAGAATTAAAAAGAAAAAAAAAATTAAAAAAAAATAAAAAAAAATAAAAAAATTAAAAAAAAAAAAAAAGGGAGAAAAAAGTGAGTGGGGAGAGAGGGANAGCAGCAAGCTGCTCCCATCTCTTCTAGTCCCCAAAGCAGGAGCTTCTTCTACAGGCTCATTTTCAGAGAGGAAAAGAATTAAAAAGAAAAAAAAAAATTAAAAAAAAATTAAAAAAAAATAAATAAATTAAAAAAAAAAAATATGGGGACAAGAGTGGGTGAGGAGAAAGGGTTAAAAATAAGAAGATCCCAGCTGTGTGTATGTATATAACGATTGGAGAGACACATTTCAATCCGTGGCTGGCAGCTTAGGGTTAAGGTATGATTCCAGGTGATGGAAACCAATGAGAGTAGCCCGGTTGCTGTGCCTGACATCATCCTGCCCGGGAGCACCCAGTCCGGCCGGGGCAGCACCCAGCCGCCGCACCAGCGCCGCCGGGATGTGATGGATGTTTACAGCTCTTCCTTGAAAGCAAATTATCTCGTTTTTGTGTGAGGCCCAGGGATCGTTCAGGCTGCCTGCTCGCACATAGCACTGCTGGATGGAGCGGAAGCAATTGTTTTCCCTGTGTCTGGTAAGAGTCTGGTCTGGTTTACCTTCCCTTTCAGATTAAGGTAATGCACCTAACCTAAGAGGAAAATTGCTTTCATAGTTTAGAGCCTTATATAGCTATAATATGTAAAAAAGTAGCTTGTACTACCAAAAAGGAGATCCTTTAGAAAGGGAATATTTTAAAGGAAAAACAAGTCTGTGTCTGGCAAACTCTACAATGCAGAAATAAATAGCCTGCATGTTTATGCTGCTCTTCAGGTGAACTTAAGAGTTACTAGGCTGACAAGACCATTGAACAGAACAATAATTTAATACCTGTATCTTTCCTTTCTTTTCCTTTAACACCTGTATTTTTCTATTGAAATCTAGCTTTTGTTAACGAACAAGGAAATGGGGAGACGCAAGAACAGGGATTTTAATGTGGTACCAACTTTAAAAATATTCTGGGATACTTTTGTAGATGTAAATAAAAACCCATGAAGATTAATACCAAGATGCTCAAGTTTCTAGTTTTGGAATTAGTTATAGTTGCTTTGTTCTGCTAATTTCTGTATTTCAAAACAATAGAGTACTGAGCCAAAGATTAAAAGTGTTCAGTGTACAATATGCTGATAAAAAACTGCCTAACAAGCAGCTTTGGTTTATTTGTATGTTTTTTCTCTTTATGTTCTGTAACACCTATTAAAGAATGTATCATTCTGTAGCTATGAGTGTGGACAGTGGAGAACTGTGTATATCTTTTACATTGTTAATAGCATTGTGATTTGCATAGAGGGAGGAGGGAAAGGGGAAGGATTCTGTCTGGCTAACTTTCTAATTTTGCAAGAGAAAAAGTACATTTAAAGCCTCTGAACCAATGTGGATTTAAGAGATTAGAAGTGACATTGACACTGACAAATCAGATGCAATAAAGGATTTAATTGACTGAAGGAGTTCAGGGGCTACTGTATGGAGAATCCAATAACCAATTTAACTAGTCAAGTAGTGCGCCTAGTAGGAAATAATCTATAGCAGGCTCCAGTTAATTTAAAAGCTTTATGACTTTTATTTTGTAGTGATTTTAATTCACTAAGTAAATAAGCCACCTAAGAACTCTATGCATATATTTCCGTAATCCATGATCATGCAATATAAAGTTTTAAATAATGACATATGCAGTGAGTATTACAAGTGCTTGCAAAACCCAGTTATATTGTCATTCAATCTATCTATGATTAAGTCTGCTCTAATCACTATCAGAAGAATAACAGGTTTTTTTCAGCTCAAACACCACTTAAGACAGTAGGGTTTCTCAGCTGTATTATACTTTTGTACTTTTTACTAGTCTAGTCATAGAATCATAGAATAGTTAGGGTTGGAAAGGACCTTAAGATCATCTAGCTCATCATTAAGATCATCAACCCCTCTGCCCTATCTATGCAGCTCCTCATATTTACTGTTAACTTCTGGATCTGTAATGCGCTCAAACAATCCCAAGCTTCTATTAAGTGCCATACCTAGGACATAGGTGGGTTTGTTAAAGTGGAACCTTCATTATAGTTTTCTGCATTTTCTCTAGTAAAAGGCAGATATTCCAATTCAAAGATTAAATGACCATGGCCTATAAGTGAGAGGAGTATTTGGTGTTTAACTTCCTTGCTTAGAACATTAACAAAATTAACTAAAACTTGTATTGTGCCAGTCTTGTGGTTATGTCTTAATTAATTATTTATTTATTTAATTAAAAAGTGAAAGTGTTTTAACCGCTTCCTCAGTTTTACATATCTACATACTGCATAGGTCCTTGTCATTTATCAGTGTTTCATTATTAGGCTTCATGTCAGATCTCACAATAATTCTGTTCCTAATATTTACATATGAAAAAATTATCTGTTATTTCTGTTGAAATATAGGATGATGGATATAACATAGACTTAATGCTGATTTTATACCTTCTCATGATGTTCTGATCCAAAGCATTGAAGGACTGGTTTTGGTATATGAATCCTTTAAAGTACCAATGTACACTGAGTTATTAAATCGTAATCATGGACCTATGCAAGCCAAGAAAACTTAATTATATGAAAATCCAACAGATAACAATTAAATTTCATAGAAAATGAGGCTTTCTAGTTCAGTTTAGCTTTCAAAAGAAAGAAATTTCCTCTAGAAGGCAATTTTATGAGAAAAATATGGGATGCATTTTTTTCCTTACTTTCAATCAGAAACTAAGATTAGATTAGATTAAAAAAAAATAGAGAAAATTGTATTTTTTTTATGGTAAAAACCAGTGTTGCAACATTTGGGTTTTTTTTAAAATAATAAAGATAACTATGAAAACCATAGCCTGGGGACTGCGTAACAGATAGACCATTGAGGTAGGGAAGTCTTTCTTATCCTGTGCTTGAAGGACAGATTCAGTCCACAGAGCTTACTCTGTGAAGTCAATGCCCCACTGTATTAAAGAACTAACATTAGGTTGCTTGATTATGAGAACAGGTCATTTTATTTGTTTGATTTTCTATAAATGAGTCAACTCATCCATTTTCACAATGACTTCAGGTAACAAGCCTTACAATGAAGACTTGAGTCATTCCTCCTACACAAGATACTTCTCTTGTCAGATAATTTTGAGCAAAATGGCAAAAGGGATTTCTTTTTTGATAAAAATTCAATGTATTTAATATTCCATAAAGAAAATAAAAGTGTCAACTAAACATAAATATGAAAATAACATCGATTGCTGAAAAAGTATCCTTATCACCAGTAGTAAAAACATGAACTAAAAGTAGCTCTTCTTCCTCTTTAAGTGGCAAAGGGAAATTATCCTTAGAAAATACAAATCAAAGTAGGATTGCAATAGCACATTTTCTTCTATATCCAGTTTACAATAAGCAAATGAGACAGAGGAGTTCCATTGTGCTCCAAGCTTTCATCCAAGAGTCAGGATTTTGGTTTATCTAGGATATATCACAAGGAGGCTCCCTTAGAAACAAAAAGCAGCCACAAAACCTTGTGCTGCAACTTCTCCGCCAGTGAGGTTCTCTACATATAACGGTGCCAGAGATTCTACTCTGTTCCCTTAACTTTTCTCTCATTATATTCCATTATCCAAGCCAGAAAAAAAAAAAAAAATATATTGTTTTCATGCATATGTCTGCGAGATTTTTTTTTCCATTTCTCTGTTTGTAAATTGAAAGAGCACAGAGATTATAGAAAGTATTTCCAATAAAGGAGATGGGAGATGTGGATCTGTATCTGTCCCTCCAAGTCATTGTTTTCCTTTAGAAAGAAATGCAGATGTACAAATATGGAAAGCACACCATGGATATCCTGCAAAAAGAGACCTAATTGGATGACAAAAGAATGATCTAATGTAGATCACACGTCTGTCATATGGTACAGACACATACAACATTTTTGTTTTCTGTTTCGCTTTGCTTTGCTTTGAATCTTTAATGGGTGCTCTGATACACAACTTATAACTCAGAGTTCAAGGTAGTTTTGCAGCCTCAGTTTAGATCTTTTGCCTGCATACAACATGGTGCTTTTTGTTTCCATAATTGTGTATTTCCACATAGAAGTGTGACACTGTGAGTGCACAGAGTCACTCCTACATGTTTTAGTGAGAGTAATATTAATTTTAGCTCATTTCAGTCAGGAAGATTCCTCTTAGAATCTGTGGAGAGAAAGAAGCACCTCCAAAAAAAGGATTTATGTCATTGTTAAGGTAGTTATTTCAGATAGATGAACTAGAATCACTCTCTCAGGGGTCAAATTCTCTGTAAAGACAACCAACCTGAATATTTTCAATTAGGGTTATCTAACTTCCAGACTTTTAAATATGGTCTAATTAGGATCTTTAAGATTTCTGAGTAGCAGCGAATCTGTCAGAAACATAATAAATAAACACCTAAATAATTGTACCCATTATTTACTGCATGCTCGAGTCACAGTTATTTATTTCTTCAATAGATAGACTCCAGATTTGATCTCTGTAGCAGCACGTGTGTTGACATAAGCGCTTGGCCCAAGACTTTGAGGTTGCATAGGTATTTGCTGGCAATCAGGAAATGTAAAGGTTTTGGGAAATGTAGATCCATGGCTGTCAATAAAGGGGAGCATGCTCCATCTTTTACATTCATTCAAACATTGTCACCCATGCTCAAAGTTCTTCTTATTCCTGTCACTGCCCATTTGTTTACTTGCTCCTAGACTCATTAGAAACTCTAGCTATTGTTCATATATACTGCATATTTTCAAAGTATAACAACTTGCCTAAATTTTATTGGTTTTTCCTACCTAAGAGACAGAGATAGCACACACATTGTTTCTCCTGCCAGTCCCTGCGCTAACATTAGGGACTCTTCAGATATCAAAGTATTGAGCATGGCCAAAAAAATATCACTTGTTTAGTCTCATTCTTTGACAACAGCAGCAGTTATTAGTATCTATAATTTCAGGACAAATGGTCAGTGTCCATAGTGGTAAAACAGAATTTTTAAACACAGACATGCTTCCAGTTGTCAGTTAATCATTTTGGATCAGCTTCTATGCAGGACCTCTTAAGCAATCCTCTGAATATTATGATAGAGTACTCTGCCCCTATGCATAAAACAGCCTAGAGATTTTAACCCAGCAAATCCAACAGGGCTATGATTCTGGCTAAACTAGTTTGTTCCAGTTTAAAAGCACAGACAGACAAAATAGCAAGAAAGTATCAAAGAAAGTTCTGCTATTCTTTATAAAAACAGAAATTACTAAATAGAATATATTGATATTTTTCTTATTATCAAACAAGAGAAATTAGACATGTGTGCCCGTCTACGGGGGTATGATACAATAGGCATCACAGAAACATGGTGGGATGGCTCCTATGACTGGAGTGTTGGAATGGAAGGTTGCAGGCTTTTTAGGAAAGACAGAACCGACAGGCTGGGAGGGGGAGTTGCCCTTTATGTTAGGGACAGGCTGGAGACTATGGAACTCTCTCTGGGGACAGGTGATCAGTTAACAGAGAGTTTGTGGGACAGGGTTAAATGGAAAACAGCGATAGGAGACATAACTGTGGGGATCTGTTACAGACCGCCTCATCAAGAGGACTCTGTGGATGAAGCACTCTACAGAGAGATAGGAAAAGCCTCACACTCGCAGGCCCTTGTCCTCATGGGGGACTTCAACCACCCTGATATCTGTTGGAGCAACGGTATAGCCCAGCACAAGTGATACAGGAGGTTCCTCGATTGTGCAGAAGACAACTTCTTTATGCAAGTAATAGAGGAGCCGACAAGGAGAGGTGCCATGATTGACCTCGTGCTCACCAACAGAGAAGGGCTGGTTGGAAATGTGACGCTTCAAGGGAACCTTGGATGCAGTGATCATGAGATGGTAGAATTTGATATCCTCAGGATGGTGAGAAGAGCATGCAGCAAACTCACTGCCCTGGACTTCAACAGAGCAGACTTTGGCCTCTTCAGGAACCTGCTTAGTAAGGTTTCATGGGATATAGCCCTAGAGGGCAGGGGAGCCCAAGACTGTTGGATGATATTCAAGGATCACCTGATACAAGCTCAGGAGCGTTGCATCCCAACTAGAAGGAAGTGCAGCAGGAGGGCTAGGAGACCTCCTTGAATGGATAAGGAGCTGCTGAGAAAAATTTGAAGGAAAAAGAGGCTTATAAAAGGTGAAAGCAAGGACAGGTGGCCTGGGAAGAATACAGGGATGTTGTCTGGGAAGCTAGGGACCAGGTGAGGAAAGCTAAGGACCAGTTAGAATTAAACTTAGCTAGGGATGTTAAGGATAACAAGAAAGGATTCTATAGGTACATTGCAAATAAAAGACAGACTAGGGACAACGTGGGCCCTCTCTGGAAGCTATTGGGTGAACTGGCTACCCTGGATTTGGAAAAGGCTGAGGTTCTTAATGCCTTCTTTGCCCCGGTCTTCAATGGCAAAGGCTCTGACCGCACCACCCAAGTCTTGGAAGTCAGATGCAGGGACTGTGAGAAAGAAGACCTTGGTCCCACTGTAGGAGAGGATCTGGTTCGAGATCTTCTTAAGAACCTGAATGTGCACAAGTACATGGGACCTGATGAAATCCATCCATGGGTCCTGAAGGAGCTGGCAAATGAAGTTGCTAAGACATTGTCCATCATATTTGAAAAATCATGGCAGTCAGGTGACGTTCCTGAAGACTAAAAAAAGGGAAATATAACCCCCATTTTCAAGAAGGGGAAAATGGATGACCTGGGGAACTACAGACCAGTCAGTCTCACCTCTGTGCATGGCAAAATCTTGGAGCACATTCTCCTGGAAGACATGCTAAGGCATGTGAAAAACAACGAGGTGCTTGGTGGCAGCCAACATGGCTTCACTAAGGGGAAATCCTGCCTGATTAATTTGGTGGCCTTCTATGATGGGGCTATGGAACTGAACGACAGGGGTAGAGCAGTTGACATCATCTACCTGGACTTGTGCAAAGCATTTGCCACTGTCCCACAAGACATCCTTGTCTCTAAATTGGAGAGACATCAGTTTGATAGATGGACCACTCGGTGGATAAAGAACTGGCTGGATGGTCGCATGCAAAGAGTTGTGGTCAATGGCTCAGTGTCTGGCTGGAGGCCAGTGACAAGTGGTGTCCCTCAGGGATCGGTGTTGGGACTGGTCTTGTTTAACATCTTTGTTGCTGACATGGATAGTGGGATTGAGTGTGCCCTCAGCAAGTTTGCCGATGACACCAAGCTGTGTGTTTTGGTGGATACGCTGGAGGGAAGGAAAGCCATCCAGAGGAACCTTGACACGCTTGTGAGGTGGGCTGATGCCAACTTCATGAAGTTTAACCATGCTAATTGCAAGGTCCTACACCTGTGTGGGAGCAATCCCAGGCACAGATACAGTCGACTTAGAGCAGCCCTGCGGAGAAGGACTTGGGGGTGGTGATCAATTAGAACATGAACATGAGCCGACAGTGTGTGCTTGCAGCCCAGGAAGCCAACTGCATCCTGGGCTGCATCAAAAGGAGCAAGACCAGCAGGTCAAAGGAGGTGATCCTGCCCCTCTACTCGGCTCTCGTGAGACCTCACCTGGAGTACTGTGTGCAGTTCTGGTGTCCTCAATATAAAAAGGACATGGAGCTGTTGGAACAAGTCCAGACGAGGCCCACGAGGATGATCAGGGGACTGGAGCATCTCCAGGTATGAAGACAGGCTGAGAGAGTTGGGGCTGTTCAGCCTGGAGAAGAGAAGGTTGAGTGGAGACCTCATAGCAGCTTTCCAGCATCTGAAGTGGGTCCACAAGGATGCTGGGGAGGGACCCTTCATTAGGGATTGTATTGACAGGACAAGAGGTAATGGGTTATAACTTACACAGGGGAGGTTTAGATTGGATATAAGGAAGAAATTCTTTCCTGTTAGGGTAGCAAGGCACTGGAATGGGTTGCCCAGGGAAGTTGTAGGTGTTCCATCCCTGGCAGTGTTCAAGGCCAGGTTGGGCAAAGCCTTGCATGGCATGGTTTACTGTGGGGTGTCCCTGCTTATGACAGGGAGGTTGGAACTAGATCATCTTAAGGTCCTTTCCAACCCCAACTATTCTATGATCTATCAGAACCAATCTCTCAATAAACTTTGGATTTTAGGATCTCAATTTCCTTAGTGTTACTTAATTGAAAGTGAATTATTATAATAGGTAAACAGAAGGCAGAAGTGTTCTTTTAACAGAGAAATAAGAAAATGTAAAAATATTTCTCTCCCCCTATTCCCTGGCTTTAACAATGTAACATATAAAATATTGTGGTGAGATTTTCAGAGTAAGAAGACTTACTGCTTCTTGAATGAAATACAATCTATTACAATCTATCACAGAATAATATTACATTATCTCTGTCAACTGGGAAGTGTGGCTTTCATACTTACCAAGCTGTACTTATCCATATCTGATGGTCCCCATTAGTTTTTAACAATTGTCCTGTCACCTGACCAGTGAGCTGTAGAAAACACTGTGGAAACATCACATTCCTTGATGATTTCAACTAATGCTGCTGCTCCTCTGAATCAGCATGAAGTATAGACTCTTTTATGACTGAATCTGCAATCTGGGATTTGATCATGCTATTTATAGTATTGCTAATGCTCTATAGCACTGACAAGGGGGGCATCGAAGCCAGTCTCTCAGTTGCCCTTATTTTCAGTTTTAAAGAGAGACATCTGGATCGTACATATCAGTAACCAGCCAGAAAAGACTACTACAAAGAGGCAAAGAGGTTGTGACTTTAACCAGTGAAAGATTTTAATAGGTTTGATTTGTTTTCTGTTTTTTCTTTCTGGGTATTTTATCAAAATTCTTTCCTAGAAAAGGGGGTAACTTATTTTGATCTGGTTTCTAGAGGGTCAATTACAGTCATATGGCAAAATAAGAGGTGGCTTAATGACATCTTAAGAAAGCAAGGTTGAACTAAAGAGGAATCATCTGTACATCTGAAATTGAAGTTACCATGTAGTTCTATATTAACAAAATCCAATTTTCAATATTGTCATAGTTTAAACCCAGCTAGGCAGCACGTTCACTCACTCAACCCCCCCCCCCCCCCCCCCCCCCCCCCCTTTCCCCCCCCCCCCCCCCCC
>NDXB01011040.1:70688-95104 GCA_002631895.1 Agapornis roseicollis
GGCTTCATTTTTTTTTTTTTTTTTTTTTTTTTGTAGAGGTACTTTTTATATATACACAGAAAATTCAAGAACATCTTCCTCTGAACTTTTTCACATATTTAATGAAATAAGTTGAATAATGAAATAAGTTGTGAGACTCTTGACTGCAAGCTGAAATTCTTGCATCAATGAATTTTCCATTTAATAATATAGTCTATTTTCTTATTAAAGTTTTAAATAGAACATTTTTGTAATTTCCTGACTCTGTTTTCCAAACATTTTAGAGATTATACTATACTAAATATTTACATGGTAGAAGATACACTAGTACAAATATTATAGATTATGTGGGCGGTAAGGATTTTCTTCTAAGGAATTTTTAATTTAGAGTGCAATTTTGCAAGAAAATTCATTTCAGGTCTACCAGTAAGAGGTTTTCCTTGCATGAGAAATGTAGAAATGATTGCCTATGCAGTCCATATAGCTATTATCTCACTTAACGAACATATTTCCATTAACTTAAATTAAATTGCAGGACTTACTGGAATGAGTTGCCCAAAGAAGTTGTGAGTGCTCCATCCCTGGCAGTGTTTAAGGCCAGGTTGGACAAAGACTTGGGTGGCATGGTTTAGTGTGGGGTGTCCCTGCTTATGGCAGGGGGGTTGGAACTAGATGATCTTAAGGTCCTTTCCAACCCCAACTATTCTATGATTCTATGAGTTAGGCTGTTCAATTTGGTATTACTTATAAAGTTATTTAATATACAAATGAGTTTGAGTGTAGGAATACTTTATGATCTTCTTTCTCCTTCTTAAGTGTGCATGACTTCAAAGTTTGGTTCTGGCTTCCATATATTCTTACTGTCAGATACAGCGTATGGGAACAAATAATGCTTTGAAAATGCTTAATGAGGCTATTATGTTGTTTCACCATCTACATATACATACAGAAGAACCTACTATAACTAATACAAAAATACAACTAATCTTAAGATACATCTGTTTTGTTGCTATGTAACAAAAATAGATGTTAGCTGCTTTGGAAACATGGACATATTCATCTAATATCTGACAAACAGCAGAGAATGAATTTCTGGTGTGGAGGCTTGATCCTGTGCAGCACTGACTTTTCAGATGATAATGACTTCTGTAATGCCACCTTTTTCCAAGACACAAATATATAGCTGGAGAATAAAACCACAATGCAGGAATTAATACTTTAAAGAAGTATATAAAATAGAAATATATCCTTAATAGTTTGAAACCAAAAAGTAGTGCATTTAATGAATTAATTAAACCTAAAATACTTATCCAAAAGTCTTAGTTTTTTTGCCTCAAACATATAATTCAGTGTATGAATTAGTGACTGATCTGTTATAATAAAAGCACAACTGATATTGCAACTATGAAAAAAGCATCAGATTAAATCAGAATATGATTGGCTTTTGGCTTACAGATTTCTGCTAATGTGCATGGAGACCTCCTAACAGCCTTCTAGTATCTGAAGGGGGCCTATAAGGATGCTGAGGTGGGGCTTTTAATTAGGTACTGTAGGGGTAGGACAAATGGGTCCTAACAAGTTCAAACTTAAACAGGGGAAGTTTAGATTAGATATAAGGAAGAAGTACTTTATTGTGAGGGTGGTGAGGCACTGGAATAGGTTGCCAAAGGAAGTTGTAAATGCTCCATCCCTGCAGGTGTTCAAGGCAAGGTTGAACAGAGCCTTGGGTGACATGTTTTAGTGTGAGGTGTCCCTGTTTGTGGCAAGGGGGTTGGAAGTAGATGATCTTAAGGTCCTTTCCAACCCTAACTATTCTATGATTCTATGAATCTATGATAATTGAATGAATCAAGAGAGATCTTAGATTCTACAGCCTCACTGTGCTGTGCAGGAACTTTGTTACTGAAGACTTTGGTAGAGATGAGGAAGGAAGAAAGAATGTCCATTCCATCTTTCAAGACAGAAAAAAAGGGCAGTTATTTGAAACGAGAATTTTCAAAAATGTATTCCAGAGTGTCATGTTTACAGAACCATCTTTTCAATAAAACATTATAGGAGCTCTTTGAATTTTCTTTGAATTAACTATGGCTTTCATGGATCCTAGCATCAACTTTCAATAGCAATGGCCTTATTGAAGAGAGCTGGAGTTCCCACTCTAGTCTTAATTAATCCAATAATCAGTTATATTATTTGGCAATTGAGTGAACTTTGTGCATGTGTCCAGTTTTGTAAAAACTATAGATAACATTCTTATTTTATGTGAATTTTTCAAGGACTAAATATATGTCTGTATAGTGTTCTGAAAGGTTTAAGAAGAAAGTTCTACATAGTAAGTATTTGTATTACTATTTGCCAACATTACTTACAAATTACCATTAAAAAAGTAGCATATAAGAGTGAGAGTCTGTATCCAAAATTATAGCTTGATTACTTTTGGTTATGTCCTTTTCTTGAACATTGGAATGTTGGTCATTTCCTGCAGGACCCAGGTTTTCAAATTTTGACTTCAGTTTTGTGGCATTTATGAATTTAAGATTTACCTCATACTTGTTAGGAAATCATTTGGGAGGTGGGTTTGATCTGGATGATCAATTTAGTGGAAAAACTTCAATAAACCAGGTTTTAAATGAGTACTTCTAAAACTTAGCTGGCTTGTTGCTAGAGTTTGTGTGAGGGGAACACACAATTGCAAAGGCTTACAGAGTGCTCAGTGATAAATGAGTTACAGTGCAAGCTTTTGTACAGTTAAAGTGAAGGTGATGTAGTGGGACCTTATTCTGAATGGATCATCCAGAGACATTGGAGGGAACACTGATTCTTCATGAATAAGTAGTAACCCAACTTTTTAGTACTTGTTTCCATCAATATCTTTGCCTTTTGAGATTTTTAAGGTCATCTGTGACCTCCAAGGTCTTACCAGATTCCTCCAGAGATCAGAGTGAAAAATTTTGCCGCCTTGCATTTTCATAAAACTAAGACAGCAGAGCTCCACTTCAGTGTGATTGTTGTCTTGACTAGCAGATCGTGTTGCTATTTTATTATTACTAGAAAACCTCACTCATTCAAGACTAATGACTGAGAAACCCATTGCGAGTTACTGAAATATGCAAGCTGGTCAAGCAAAAAAGGCTAGCTCTCCCTTCCACAAATACAAAATGCACTTGATTAATTATCTGCAACAACTAGTTTTAAACTGATTTTCTTAACTTTAGAAAATAGAATGGGGTAACAGCAGACAGAAAATTACTAAAAAAAAGTCTCAGGAGAGAAAAAAACATTGTAAAGAGGATGAGTACATGTGCATATGGCTGTGAATATTTGTTATGAACAGTGCAGAAGGCTCACACACATCATTAAAAATTACAGCATAGTCTTGTAGCTGTAGAATTTGCATCACTCTACTGTTATAATTTATTTCTTCTGTTGTGATATTACCCAGGAGTCCAGTGATAGACTTCAAATGAGTTTTATTCTCTATTACACAGAATAAAAAGAGACTCTCTGTCCTCATTTATTTCATTATGAATCAATTAACAGGTTTCTACATATTTATAAAAGTTCTAATGTAAAAGCAATTTTAATTATTTCTGATTATTACAATATGCTGTTAACTTAGGGATGAAACATTTTGTTAGAATTAATGACAATTAACTGTCAGTCTATTGCAAAACCTCATGGGAACTAGAAACCAGCAGACATTTTTCAATACTAATTAGAAATTAATCTTCCCCTCCAACCTCAGAATAAACCACTGATTTTTTGTCACTAGCTCATTTAGAACAGAATCGAAGAGAGATTTGTCAGTGGTCTCATTATTGCATGACTGTTCATCCTTTACTGCAGCACCTGAAAAAGAGAAACAAACCAGACACAGATAATGTAGCAAACTAACTCCAAAATTTTTATTTAACATACTTAGCTCTTTGCAGAGTTAAAACAGGTGAGCTCCTTCCCTACTACAAGGAAATTCTAATGTCTTAAATTAGATTGAGTTCCTTCCATCATTCAGTTGTTTTGCATGCAAACAGGATATTATTGTTAACCTTCCTCAAAAAAAAAACCCACCTCTTATCAAAAGCTGTGGCATTTGGTTTGGTTTATTTTGGTTCGGTTTTTGTAACCCTCTCCATGCCACATATGGGTAAAGATTTCCTGTATCAAGAAAATCATCTTCACTTTAGGTTCAAATAGGTCACAGTTCTGCAGCTGCTGTTTCCTGAGATTTTGTGTTAACCTACAAGAACCAGGAGCTGTTACCAACATTGTTGTTTGCCTGTCAGTTTAAGAACTGTGGAGTTACATGCTTCACTCTTGTAAGAAAACAGTTCTTTTGAAAATGAGTAGAGTCCTGAGTTCTAAAATATCTGACCTGGTTGAATGAATCTCATCTAAATATTGTTAAACATTTTCCTATCTGTAGTTTTATCTTCATATATAAAATTTTACAGCAGCATCTCTAAAAGCCCTGGGGCTCTTTCTACCCACTAAAAATAAAGGAAACTATTTATTTAGACATGGTGCATACAATCTTCTGTCTGGCTAAATCAAATCTCATAAACGCTAGCAATTTTACCTTGCAAGTGTCAAATTTGTATCTTGCTGCTATATGTCATATATGCTGGACGTTCATCAAAATGGAATGAACGTATCTTTCTCTGCAAATTCCTCCTTTAATGTATGCACGTGTACACACACGCTAACAAACACATATGAAAAATAACCCTGTGAGCAAGAATCAGTTATTCATATAGCAACATTTCTACTAAGTAAACATGTATATACATATACTTAATAAATGCACATACATATATGTTATGTAAAATGTTTATCTTTGTTTTAACAGAAATTCTCTTACAGTATATAAGAAAATCCTAGTTCATCACAGGGTGTCAGTGAAATTTTATGCACTTTTCTAAATATATTAGAAATCCAGAAAAATAGGTTATGCATTTTTTAAATTTGTTTCATCCTTGGTTACTAACCTTTATATTCAATTTCCTTTGCTGGTTGAAAATTGTCTTATTAATCCATTATGTCAGGAGCATAATTCCTTCCTTGTTCCTGAACAAATTATTCACAAAGAGAATAAATTAAAATGCTTCTGGGGGAAACATCTGCTTTATAAGCAACCCAGATACCTAATATATTAGACCAAATGAATTAGGCTATCTAAGTCCTGAAAACTTGAAGTTACCTTATTAGATATGCTTTTGTTTCCTCAGAGGTGCTCATTGTAACAGAAATGCTGGTGTCCTTTAACTGCAATGTCCATGTCCACTGAGGAAAAACGTCCAAGAGAGGAAATAATCTCTTCCATAGTCCGTGTCCACTGAGGAAAAATGTCCAAGAGAGGAAATAATCTCTTCCATAGTCTAATACTCTCTCCCCACTTCACGCATAAATTAAGGGAAAAAGAAAAATTGAAGTAGATGGTATGGGGAGACAATTGTCTGGTACAGGTCCAATTTTCAGTGATGTCTCTCTCAAAGATGGTGAGAGTGTTAGGGCCAGGTTCCTGTTAGAGTTGATTCTGAGTCTATAAGGTGTCATAGAGAGATGGATAAAGTGGCATGGTGATTTGTGGTCAGTGCTTTTATTATGGGTAAAAAAAATATTACATATTTCTGATCAAAAAAGTAAGATTATTTCAATAAGACACATTTCCCTGACACCATCAAGAATTTATTGATTTTGCTTTCAATATTTCAGGTTCTGCCTTCAAGAACATTCTAAGACATCTGTACATAGCTATGACTTCCTATGGAATTGATTTTATCTTTCTGACCTGTCATTTACAAAATGGAGACTTCTTTTCCTGAATCTTAAGATAAAAATATTCTACCCAGTGGTGTTTCCTATAATTTTTCATTAATGCATACCTCTTCTTAATTGGATAATCTACAAGAAAAAATGTAATTTAGATTAAGTCCCAAACCTAAATTGTAGTATGAAATGGTAGAAAACTTATAATGCAGCTCTAAGAAATATTAGAATCTAGCTTCATTTTGATAAAACAGAAACTAATGATTTTTAATTTTGCTCTTTCAAATGTAAATCAACAAGCATAATTGATATAATAAAACTGGTTTGATTTTACTGGAATATTTTGGTTTGATAGGTCATACTTTAAAATAATATTTTATTATAAAATTTTGCAATTTTTTGAAATCAGGGAAATCAATTATTCAGTCATCTATTCAACTGAGAAGAAATCAATGCAATCTTAAGACGAAAAAGTTATTTTAATTTATCAACATTTCTTGAACAAAAGAAAAAAAGATTTGCCAGCATACTTTAAAAAAAGCTATTATAAAATGCCTAGCTAAAAGCTAGTAAAAATGCCTAGTAAAAAGCTAGTATAAAATGGAGCATTTCTAGACCCTTTTTTCTGTCATGCTCTCAAAAGGTTACTGTACCAAGCTGCTGACCAGCTTGTGATATCCACATTTCTGGATTTTACTTGGCAAATCACTAAGGAGAAGGCACTTGTTTTCCTTATTGCCTAAATTCAGTTGTATTTAAAATTTTAATGAAAAAATTACTGCTTTGTTCTGCTTGACAAGTAGCAAAGCTTGACTTTGCTTAGTGTTTGTAAAAACGTGTGAAACTGTGATCTACCTCTGTGCATGTGTGCAATGTCAAGAATAGATGAACAATAATTCTGAGGTTTGTGTGGCTATAATGAACATTTTTTGGTTCTTCTGAAAACAACTGAGAACAATCATGGTGCACATAATGCAGTAGTCTGCAATGGTTCTGCTGTGACTCCACTGTCTTTCAAAGAACATATGTTTTATGGTGCATTAACTGTAGAAAGATTTATTTCTGAGTTCTCTGAATTTTTCTAAAATTAATAGGTTTGTGTGTGGTCTAACACATTCTGGTGGAGCCAATACTTTCTCTAGAAAGCTTTTATTCCATGTTTACCACATGAGTTTATAAAAAAAGCTTTTACATTTTGCTTAATGCTTAATTAGTTCAGATAAAATTAATTTCTCCCTCCTATGTATTCAAACTAATAGACAAAGCCAGTGTGATTTTTGGGACAAGACCCAGCTTAGCTTAAATCCTGTTTATATAATATACTTTTTTTTTTTTTAAGTTAATGAAAATTTCATTATTAATTCTTTCTTTTCTTTGGTTGGTTGGTTGGTTAGTTGGATTTTTTTACTTTTAAATAGCAACCTCCAGGCGGAACCGGAATGAAAACAAAATGAAGGGCTGATGAACCTGTTTCACCCCAGATGATTTTTAGAGATCCTAAGAAAGTAGTTATAAGGAGATTATATGCTGAATTTATAGTGTGCTAAGATGGTCAAGCAATAAAACAGTGAGAAGTTTGACACTATTGCAGTGTATCTGTATTTCTTCCTTTTAGTTGCTCAGAGTGTTTTGGTTTGGGATCCTGTGGGATAGCATTGATCTTCCACAGTGATTTACATCTCTACCTGAACAAAGCTGATACATGCAGCAGCTGGGCAGTGCAAAGCAATGACACCATGTACATGCTTAAGCCCAAATTGTGGCAAGGATGTTTTGGAAGTCATGCCTGCAGAGTAACTGAGGTGCATGTTCAGACTGCACTAAAGGGATCTGCCCTTTTTGATTTTTCCCAGATGTGTAGCTTTGCAAACACAAGTGCTAAGCATCTCTGTGCCCACAAAACAACACTTTATACTTCACCAAAGTAAAGAATTACAGGCTATGCACTCTTTCTCTTTAAAGGTATTAGGGAAGCAAAGTAAAGGGCAAGTTAGCACAAAAGTTAATGAACAAACCCGGTGAAGAACTTATGTGGACAATTGTGAAAAATGTTTGTTCTCTTAGGAAAAGAAATTTAGAAACATCTTCTCAATTAGTCTGAGCAAAAAGCTAAATAAACCAATTTTCAAAACAAAGCTTAAAACATTTGTAACAACAGCAGTTGAATGTTGAAGTTTTCTTTTGTAGTGTGGAACTGGGTTTGATGAACGAAAAGGTTCCTTCAAGTCTCACATCATATGAAAGCAATTAATTTTAATTAATATTCTATGAAATTGTGTATTCAATAGATTTAGGAACACATGATACTTCTGAAGTACATTTTAACTAGAAGCCTTTTAAAAAGTACCCAGAGTATATGATTTTGAATGATGCACATTAACATTCCATTGCTAAAAGAGCAGGAAAGTCACAGTCAGAGATGTTTATTCCTCCATGTCCATGTCTTTCTATTTATTATTTAATCTTACCTTTTTTTTAGAATTGAATATCAAATAAACATTTGCCCCACTATGTTGGAAGAAAGCATGTAAACTTGTGATACAAATTCTTACTTCTGATTTCAAATTAAGGAGAAAACACTTTTTAGCTGTAAAAACCTGAAAATTAGGGGTTTCATACCATAAAATATAATTCTTCTTCCAAAGTTTCTTCTGTTAAAGATATAGGAGTCTTTCATTTTGAACTTTGTTGTTAAATTAAACTTTTTAAAGATATATCCAGTTATGGATGGAGAATTTTATTCACATTTTCCTGCGTAGTACAGTAGCAGTGTAGCACAACTGTTACTTTTTGCCCTATTTATCTTTATAATTTTTAAAATACTAATCCTATGAATACTTAAGTTTGAATACAAGGTTTTCAAATGTATTAATCCATGATTTTAAAAAGTATATAGTCATTTAGTTCTCCCCCATATCCAAATGCATGTCATGATCACTCTAGACATAAGAAGACACAGTTCACGTTTTCTTGAAAATGCCTTTTATAATATGCTGATGGCATTCTCGTGCTGGCTAGGGACAGTTCCTTGGGGCTCAGTCCACATAATATGTTTGTCTAGTTTGACTTTGCTGATTGTAGCAAATTCCCTTAGCACTGCTTAATATATAAATACTGAGATTTGTCTAATCTGTTCATGTATGCAACCACAAAATCAGATCATTTTTGTACAGGATAATTATGTGTCTTATAAAGTAATCATAATTCATTATAAGGGTCTTTTGGTGAAGTCTCATGAGTGAAATATGGTCTTTTCATCATAGCTGTCTAAATATAGAAAAACTGGGGCTCATTACTCTAGTTATATCTGCAGTTGAATTTTTTTAGGAATGTAAGTTTCAGCAGTACAGTAGCATAGTGAAGGGCTCAGCACAAAAATTTAAAGTATTTGTATTCTGTTGCTAAATGAGTGTAAGTCACATTTACAAAGGTGTAAGTCTTTGTCTGGAGGAAGAGATGGTTATTAAAAAAAATGGAATTGTAGACACTTAATATCACAGATCACTATTGCAAATTCCAATTGGAGTATGGGCTGATAAGTTATTAAAGGAAAAGTTCTATCATAAGTATCCTTTAAGTTGAAACACTTAAATGATTTGGGCCCAAAAGCTACATATAAATCTGGGGCTTGTTCCTCCAAGATCGAAGTTCGTCCAAGGGTCAAGAAAGTCTGTTGGTTCTGAAATACTTAAATACAACTAATATATTTGAACAATGAGATATGCTGTCATTTTCTGAGAGACAGAAGTAGGAACAGTATAAAACACCACACGATGGAAAGACATTTTCATTTTAGATATTATTGTGGTACCTTCTTAGAAATAGAGTTAGTAAAATAAAATCAATTGTGAACGTTTAGTAATATGCTCTGACAGTCAGCAGAGAGGAGGTAACAGTTTAAATATATGAGAAACAAAGATTATATTTTTTTTTTTAGTTTAATCTTGGTTGTTTCTTCTTGTGTTTATAATTTGTAAAGTATAAATTGCAATTTAGAATATTTTTATGCCTGTATTTTTCATATGTAGAGAGCTCCTCATTCTATGTTCTCTACTTTGAATGGAAAACTTGAACTTATGATTTGATACAATTTGTTCTACTCCTTCTTCTCATTCCAGAAAGAGCCTGCAAATTGAAAATCACATTAGGAATTAAAAGGTGTCAATTTGTTACAGTGACTCTCAAAACATCTTTAATATAACCCCAAAATATTAATGCAAACAGGGTTTTGAAATGAGTTATAATAACACCCAGAGTCAAATTACAATATAAGAAATACTGGGAGCAGTCTGCCCTGGACCATGTACCAATATTGAAAATGAATTAAAACAAAGTGCATAATTAATGTATGACCTAGTCCAGTACTTCAAAATATTTCAGAAAAATATTTAGATTCTGAGATTTGTAAAAGGTAAAATTTATCCTATACAGTTTTATAGGTAACACCAGCCACTTCCACTTACCATGCCAATTTTATTCTAAGTATCTTGCATCCCAGTTTTCACTTCTTTAATATGGCTGTTCAGCCTGGGGAAGGGAAGACTGCATGGAGACCTCATAGCAGCCTTCCAGTATCAGAAGGGGGCCTATAGGGATGCTGCAGAGGGACTCTTCATTAGGGACTGTAGTGACAGGACAAGGGGCAACGGGTTCAAACTTAAACGGGAGAGGTTTAGATTGGATATAAGGAAGAAATTCTTTCCTGTTAGGGTGGTGAGATGCTGGAATGGGTTGGCCAGGGAGGTTGTGAGTGCTTCATCCCTGGCAGTGTTCAAGGCCAGATTGGATGAAGCCTTGGGTGACATGGTTTAGTGTGAGGTGTCCCTGCTTATNCTGGCAGTGTGCCAGATTGGATGAAGCCTTGGGTGACATGGTTTAGTGTGAGGTGTCCCTGCTTATGGCAGAGGTGTTGGAACTAGATGATCTTAAGGTCCCTTCCAGCCCTAACTATTCTATAATTCTATGAATGTCTACACAAAATGTTCACAAAATCATAGAATCATAGAATATCAGATTGAAAGGGACCTCAAAGATCATCTGGTCCAAACTCTCTTGGCAAAACCACAGTCTAGACAAGAAGGCCCAGGATCTTGTCCACCTGAATCATAAGGTGTCCAAAGTTGAGGAATCCCCCCACTGGTGAAAATATTCCCATGCATGATTATTTTTTTTGTGAAGAATTGTCCTCTTGTGTTCAACCAAAATCTCCCCATGAGCAGCTTGCATCCATTACCCTTTCTTTTCTATGTGACCTGACCCCTTGTCTAAAAGCAGTCTCCGTTGCCTTTGAAGCCACCCTTTAAATACTGGAGCATGGTCATAGAGCCTCCACTGAAACCGTTTCCTCAAAACTGAACAAACCCCATTCCCGCAGCCTTTCCTCATACAGCAGGATTTCCAGTCCTTTGATCATCTTTGTGTCCTTCCTCTGGACCCTCTCCACTTGTTCACCTCTTTTTTGGAATAGCAGGGACCAAAACTGAACACAGTATTCCAGGTGTGGCCGTGACAAATGCTGAGCAGAGTAGGATAAATACTTCTTTATCTGTGCTGGTGATCCTGTTGGCTATCTTTACCACACAGCACACTATTCACTTTTTGACCTTGCCATCCATTAGAACCCCAAGTTCCTTTCCACAGAGCTGCTGCCTAGCTGGGTAGATCCAAGCCTTTGCAGCTCTCCTGGATTGTTTTCCCAGGTGCTAGACCTTACATCTGTCTTTGTTAAACTTCACAAGATTCTTGTTGTTTTTTTCCAACCTATCTAGGTCTTCCTGCAGATTGTCTCTCCCTTCCAAACTGTCCACTTGCCCACTCAGTTTGCTAACTTGATCAGGGTATATTTCATCCCATCATCCAGATCACTTACAAGGATATTAAATAGTGTTGGGCTCCAGATTGATCCCTGGGGGAGCCCCACTACTGACAGATATGTTGCCAGTTTGAAAAGGAATGACTTACCCCCTGGGTGCAGCCTGTCAGCCTGTTCCCCACCCACTGCACAGACCACTGGTCTAGACTGTAATATGTCAATTTCTCTAACAGGAAACCGTGTTGAAAACCCTGGAGAAATCCAGGTAGACAATATCTACCCAAAAGCAAGAACTACCAAGCCTTCCATGCAGACTCCAGCTGAGACTCCCTCCTTAGCAAGAGACAAAGCAGGTAAGTTATGGAAATGCAATGCACAGCCCTGGCTCGCTGCAGACCAGAGCAACACAACTGCGCACTTGTGTAACCTGAATGATTTTTTAGTTCAGATCAGTAATGCTAGATACCAGAAAAACAAGGATATCAGAAAACCTCAAGCAAATTGCAAATTTGTCCTCCAGAATCAATCTATCTTCTTATTCATATAAAACAGCTAATAGTCTGATGACATAGAAGTTGAGAGAGAAAACATGGCATATCATCCTGATAGACACCACTGTCTATAGACAGTCTCTTCAAACTCATTCAGAAATTGAGCAGAGTCTTTCCCTGTTTTGCCAAAGTTGTATGCCTCTTCAGAGCAGAGCCTGGCTGGGGAATTCTTCATTTTGTAGGAGACAAGCTTCAGCAATACTAACAGAGCAAACTTTTTTCTGAAGTGAGGGGCTGATGTTTCAACTCAGGCATTTGAGAATCTGTGCAACATTGACAGTCAAAAAAGTTTTGGCTTTTACTCCTTTAAGCCCTTCTAAATATTTTACTAGTCATGTGTTACTGAAGTTTTGCTTCAGTTTTGTATGGTGAATTCCCTATCTAAAGAATTTAAAGCACACTTAATAAAAAAAAAAAACCAAAACAAAAAAAAACAAAACAAACAAAAAACAAACAAACAAAAAAAAAAAACAAAACCAAACCAATATCCATCAATTAAAAAATATTTGCAAAACATTATTTTGTACCTAAGTTTTTTTTTGTTCCCAAAATAACATTCCTTATTAAACACTTCCCTTGAAGNAAACAAAAACAAAACAAACAAAAAACAAACAAAAAAAAAAAAACCAAAACCAAACCAATATCCATCCATTAAGAAATATTTGCAAAACATTATTTTGTACCTAAGTTTTTTTTTGTTCCCAAAATAACATTCCTTATTAAACACTTCCCTTGAAGATTGAATTATAATCATTAAATATGTTTTGGTTTATCTTATTTAAACAAAGGATTCATTAAATGGAGACAATTTTAAAAGTGTTCTATTTGCTTACCATCTTGAATGAGGTATTTAATTTCATCCAGATCTCAGAACTGATAAGGGAACATATGTTTATTTAACCTTGCCACTACATTGAGGGTACATACTCTTTATAAATATATCATAGCTTAGAAGTCTTAATAGCTGTGGCTCTCACTCATTTCCAACAGATAGTTATTTACTTACGAAACAGAGGTTCAGTAAAATAAAGATAAATTAGTTAATGTGCATATAGCACTTGAAAACTTTGACCTTTATATGCATGCTAAATATTATTCATTTGGGACTGATGCCAAGATACCGTGTGCTGTTGCTTTACTACTGATTATGTACTGTTTGATACTGTATTCAGACACACAAACATTTTGTAAAACGTATCCTTCCCTTTAATAGACTTTTTTTTCCTTCTCTTTTATTTGTTTGAGGATATTGTTGAAATAATTGCTAACATAGCTTTGAGAAACTTCTGTAATAGAGACAACTCATCTAATCTCAATCTATCACTGACAGATAATTCAGAGAGAAATGCAAATTAGTCCATGAAATGTAGTAGCTGTTATAAAATAATGGGTACCTTGAGGTCACTGTGGTGTTGGTTTTGTTTTCTTCTGCTTTCTCTTTGTTTGTTTTCTTTTTTGCTATTTAAAGCCATTGAATTTCCCATTCTGTTCACCCATGTCTTTTATGTAACTGGTTTTGCTTTTATTTACTTACCATTTTTAAAAGGAAATAAGTCTTGGTACCTATTTCACTTTAAATGACATTATTTCACACCTTCTTCCCTCTCTTTCTGTTAGACTGTGCATTTTGAAAAATGTCTGAAAATAAGTGTGAAGAAAGTAGCCAGTGTGAGTGAAAAGGGGACTAATTTTCACAGACAAGGAGAAAAATCTTGCTTCAAAGGAGTCACTAGCAGAACTGCAGGAGATTTCATTACAGCTATTATTTGACACTATCTCTGAACTTGGCATACCATGTTCTAAGAAAGGTAATACTCTTATTACTTCAAAAATCACCTCACATTTTAAATCATTCTGATTCTTTCCTTTCACCTTGCATTTTATGTTTAAACAGACACTGAAATTAGGACTTGTACATTTCAAACTTTGTTAGGAGAGTATCACAATACCGATAATGTACAGCATGGCTAGTTATTCCTTCCTAAATAGTATTACATATCTTTTTACCTATTAGAGTCCTTCTACCTTTTTACCTCTTTCTATAATTACAAGTAGTTGAGAGATTTTGCAGAAGAAAATAGAGGAATAAGAATGTTAAATATCTCACCTAATTTCATCCTGGATGAAATATGTGTGGTGAGCTGAATGTACCAGTTTAAACCTACTGCGTTTCAAATGCCACTTTCATATGCAAACCTAAAAGTTTTATTCATTGCAGCCTTATAAACTTCTGCATTTTTATGTAACTGGATTCATGTTTTGGTGAACCAGTTCTTTCATTCACACAGTATCAGACAAATAGGGTGGTCAGGTGCATTTTCCTCTATATTTTTCTGCAAACTGATATCTGATGTGAAATTTTATTATTATTAATCTTTAATTCTTACAGAGAAAACATGCTATACTAAAGCTTCTTCCAAGGAAAGGCTGCAGAGAGTTTTGTAGATTCACTCTTCTTATCTACAGCAAACTCAGTTCAGCATTGAGCTTAGTGAGCATGAAATTCAATTTCATTATGAAGTTAGTGACTTTGCCTTCATGAGATGGTGCAGACAAGCTTTCTGTAGTTTGGTATTTTAACTCTGTTTATAGTCACTGTGGCTTTCAGATACTTTTTACCCCTACATAGTGGTTAAGCGCAAGATATCTTCTGTTCCCAAAACTTCCTGGTTTAAACAGTATATGAGGAACAAACCCTATTTATCTCCTTGGTCCGATTGCACCAGTACTTTGCAGTTATCCTCACATATTCAGCTGAATTATGTTCTTAAGATGGTCCTCAACACAAGAATGCATAGAATGTATGTATTTAGAAATTAATTTCTGAGTAAAAAATGTGTAACAGTAAAAAAGCTATTCAAAACAATTGTTTAAGTTCTGATAATTAAGCAAAAATTTTCACCTTTCATGCTTTTCTTAAATTGTAATTCAAGAGAAATAGTTCTATAGTAATATAAAAAACCCTAGGTGATTATTTTCTTCTTTGAAACATTTTTAAGAAGCAACAAATGTTATCTCACATTATCTGATAAGACTGTTAGTTGATATTCTAGGATCACCTGCTACAATCTCAGAAGTGTTGCATCCCCACGAGAAGGAAGTGCAGCAGGAGGGCCAGGAGACCTCCTTGGAAAGATAAGGAGCTGCTGAAGAAACTTTGAAAAAAAAAGAGTCTTATAAAAGTGGAAGCAAGGGCAGGTGGCCTGGGAAGAATACAGGGATGTTGTCTGGGAAGCTAGGGAGCAGGTTAGGAAAGCTAAGGACCAGTTAAGGATAACAGGAAGGGATTCTATAGGTACATAGCGAATAAAACACTAGGGACAATGTGGGCCCTCTCTGGAAGCTATCAGGAGACTACCAGGCTACCCTGGATTTAAAGAAGGTTGAGGTTCTTAATGACTTCTTTGCCTCAGTCTTCACTGGAAAATTCTCTGCCAACACTACCGAAGTCTTGTTAGGAAGATGCAGGGACTAAGAATGAAGACCTTGGTCCCACTGTAGGAGAGGATCTGTTCTGAGACCATCTGAAGAGCCTGAATATGCACAAGTTCATGGGACCTGATGAAATCCCTCCGTGCGTCCTGAAGGAGCTGGCAAATGAAGCTGCTAAGCCACTCTTCGTCATATTTGAAAAATCATGGCAGTCAGGTGAAGTTCCCAGTGACTGGAAAAAGGGAAATATAACCCCCATTTTCAAGAATGGAACTACAGACCAGTCAGTCTCACCTCTGTTCATGGCAAAATCTTGGAGCAGATTCTCCTGGAAGGCATGCTAAGGCACATGAAAAACAATGAGGTGCTTGGTGGCAGTCAGCATGGCTTCACTAAGGGGAAATCCTGCCTGATCAATTTGGTGGCCTTCTATGACGTGGCTGCAGAACTGATGGACAGGGGTAGAGCAGTTGATGTCATCTACCTGGACTTGTGCAAAGCGTTCGACGCTGTCCCACACAACATCCTTGTCTGTAAATTAGAGAGACATCAATTTGGTGGATGAACCACTTGGCAAAGAAGAGATTCTGAGCAGCCCTGTGGAGAAGGATTTGGGGGTGTTGGTCCCAGAGAAACTTAACATCAGCCACCAGTGATTCTGTGATTCTGTGTGATCTGTAAGATTTTATTTTTTTTTCCAAAAATTAGATGTTGAAATAACCATCAGGTAAACCCTGTTCCCTTTTGCTGTTATGAAGGTTAAGAAGTTCAAGAATGTCACCTCTAAAAGAGGTGACATTGGCATCACTCAGCTGGACAATCATATTTTTCTCATATTATTTTTTTGCTCCAGTTGTAAAGGCTCCCGTTATCCTTGACCAGAGGCTTTTTTTTTCTATATCTTCATCACTTGACTCTAAAACCTTTTCCTTTTGCTTTTTTTAGAGGTACTCTAACATGTTGAGCTATAGGTTATGGGAAATATACTTTTCATTCATTTAGTGGTTTTCAGTTAAAATGACTATAGTCTCTTCTTTAACCTCTCTATTGTCTGCTTTAAAGGATCAGGGCTTGTTTTAAAATCATAGAATCATAGAATAGTTAGGGTTGAAAAGGACCTTAAGATCAAGTTCCAACCTCCCTGCCATAAGCAGGGACACCTCACACTAAACTGTGCCACCCAAGGCTTCGTCCAACCTGGCCTTGAACACTGCCAGGGATGGAGCACTCACAACTTCCTTGGGCAACCCATTCCAGTGCCTCACCACCCTCACAGGAAAGAATTTCTTCTTTATATGTACCAATCTAAACCTCTCCTGTTTAAGTTTGAACCCGT
Organism: Agapornis roseicollis; assembly: GCA_002631895.1. Lineage (NCBI taxonomy): Eukaryota > Metazoa > Chordata > Aves > Psittaciformes > Psittacidae > Agapornis > Agapornis roseicollis. Next base: position 87,562 of record NDXB01011040.1, read on the forward strand.
TACCTCTTGTCCTGTCATTACAGTCCCTAATGAAGAGTCCCTCCCCAGCATGCCTATAGGCCTCCTTCAGATACTGGAAGCTGCTGTGATGTTTAAATGCAGCCTTCTCTTCCCCAGGCTGAAGAGCTCCAACTTTCTCAGCCTGCCTTTGTACGGGAGTTGCTCCAGTCCCCTGATCATCCTCACAGCCCTCTTCTGGACTTGTTCCAACAGTTCCATGTCTGTATGCCTTATTGATTGAGTGTACCCAGGTCCATAGGCAGAATTTAAGAACACATTTGCAAATCATAATAGATTCCTTAATCTGAGACAATCCTGAGTACAGGTATCTGAGGAAGTTTGAGACCAAAAATTTTGACATTAAGTGATTTTCTAAGTATATATTTCTTAGAAGAAGGTGATCAGACTGATTCTTTGGTGCTTCTTTTAAATTGGGATATTTATTAACTGAAATATTACAAGAGCAGTAATAACTCATAAGTAACTGTCAGATTCTGTCTTTCTCTCTTTCTTGCTATTCAAAAGTAAAACTGTAACCTTAAATTTGGATTACATCAAGATTACTACTACTTCTGTTAATTTGGCAGAACTAAGCATTATGGAATGCTTAGACTCTGACCTACCAGTATCCACTATGAGCTTATTAATTTTATTTTTTAACTCAGCAGCATTCTCAGAAATAAAATTAGCTTAGCATATGTAGTGGAATATGCATAAAGACTGCATTTATTTTCCCCTAGATTACTTATGTTTTGCTCGTTTACTTCTGAAATAATTATATAAGATACATAATGTATGAGCTCCTTTAGAAACTTACTTTTTCTTCCTGTGAATTCAATCTTCTGGTCTATTTTGCCACTAACAATGCACATGAATAGCTATTTGTTATGAAGCCATTTTGCATACCCTGAAGTGTTAAATACTGATGGACATGTTGATTGAACATAATAATAATATTCATAATTATAATTTAGGTAATGTATGACTGCTGTCATAGTCAGCCATCTTAATCCTCAGGTGTGAACATCTATATAATTCTTCCTTCAGATTAAAGCCATTTGTATTAAGCAAGGTTATTTTCTCTTTATGAAGTTGAAGAATATTTTATATAGCAAGTAATTCTTCATAGAAAGCTAACAACATTTTTATAAGTAATTGGCTTTTGTGTTTGTATTGTACCTAGCAGCTAACACAGTAGGACCTCAGTCTTGATAGGGACATCAGCTGTGACAAGAGTATAAATATTTAATCAATCAGGTTAATTAAATGTAAAAGGGGGGAGTCAAGTGTAAGGAGTCTGTTAGACTGACTGAAATGCATAGCTGAAATATATAGCTGAAAATATATCAAAAAACTGTAAAACTTGAAGTTAAGAAATAAAAATAGAAATAGCTATTTAAGGTCAATGTTATACTTTCACACACTTAAATTTAAGTAATGTCTCTCCAGAATAGTGAGTTATTAAATAGTTGCAACTATTTAATATAGTAGGCAGCTCATTAAAACAGTCCTAGTTCTGTAATATTTCACAGTAGGGAAGATTGTTGGCAAAATGTGACATAAAAAAGGACTGCTGAGATACTGAAGGAAGGAGGAAAGGGAATATAACCAGAATTGAAAAGTAGGCTATTAACAAGGATATGCAGTCAGTTAATTTACAGAAAAATAAATAAGCATGTCTTTTAAATAAGTCTAAAGATTTCTTATGAATGTGCAATGGTAAAAGAAGTATTAGCAAAAAAGTAATAAATAAAGTAGATTAATGGCAAAGAACTGTTAAGGAACTTCTAAAATTATTTTTACCTTCACAGTTCAGAAAAGTTTGAATATTTCACAAAAAGAAAAATCTTTTTAAGGTCTGTTGGAGGGTGGTAGTGCATGGGAATACTATGGGTACCCTTGGGCAAGAAATACTAAGGCACCTTGAAATGCCATTATGAAGCTATGTTTAGACAAAATAATGAGCTTTGATTCAATTAAGCTTAGGAAGCTATTCAGCTGAATAGGCACACCAGGTTGCTGCTGCAATTTGAGCAGGATGCATTGCTTTTAACAATGTAACAACAACAGACTTGTAACTATACAAGTCTTTTGGGTATCTGAGAATGCCTAAGATGTCCTGATCTATTGCTGACCAGCTGTCTTTTATCTGCCAGTCCAGCAGGATAGACAAATCATTTATCTGATGTGCCAGCCCTTTGAAGAGCTCTCATGTACCTTAGGATATCTCAAAAGGCACTAGCTGCCTTTAGGAGGTAGATGTGTCAATAGATCACCTCTGACCATAAGGGGTGCTTCCAAAAGAGCTCATAGTAGATCTACATTGGAAGATAGTAATGTTGAATTGCATCCCATTCCAGGTACCTAGACACATACCTTTGAGCTTCTAATTTAGATCACAAGTCCTTTGCCTAACAATGACAGCACAAAAACACATTAGATGCCCTGGGCTATCTTGAACAGGTTAGACTTTGGGCCTGTGGTCTTTTGGAGTGGGATGTGGTGGGCTACTTCAGAGTACCTCCACAACATTGGTCATCTGCATATGGACCAGATGTGAATATCTGAACTCCTTTATAGCTAAATGAGAGAAATAGGCATTTCTTGAATATAATTTATCAGATCATTGTGTAGATATTTGAAGTAGTCCAGATGTGTCACATTCTCAAAGAACACTAAAGAATGTCTGGAGAACTAGATCTGACATAAATGTCTATACTGAGAAGTTTTGTGAAACTGTTCTCAGTCCTTGTTGTGCAAAATTTATTTTCATAATGGCCACTTCACTTGCACTCCAGTGGAGTGAAAACTGTCAGACAGTGCACAAAGGGAACAGTAATGCAATGTATTAAAATGGCAGAAAGCATTTTGTAAGATAGAAAACTAAATTACTTTTAGGGCTGTTCTTTTAAACCTTCATTGTGGTCTAGAAGAAATGGATAACACAGAACTGAAATCTGCAAAAATTACTTCATTAAGAAGAATAACCAATTTCAGAATTGATTTGAAACCTGTCTTTGACACTCAAGTAGTACAAAATAATTATCCCTCAAGAGACAAACTGAACATAATTAAGAGCAACTTTCTGTTGCTTTCTTGTTAAGGTTGCAAAAGAAAAAGTAGCAGAACACCAAATTTTTGACTGAGAAGCTTTTTATTAATTTTCATTATCGCTTTTGATGCAAATATGGGTTTTCACTGGCAGAATTTCCCCACCTGCACTGGCAAGACTAGTTAGCACTTTAAATTGCATATTAAATCATCTTTCAAGCAATGAAATATGGTATGGTAATGTCACTTTCATATAAGATGACCTAGTCAGAATGAAAGAATGAAATTTCAATCACTTGAAAGAAATTTCATTGGAAGAGTGTTCACACAAATCAAAAACTGTTAAATTTAAACTACTTCCTCATACATCAATAACTTTTAAAATATGTTCTTCAGGGCAAAATAATAGAGAGATTCCTATCTTCAAAAATGTGTAAGTTAAAAGAATTCTATATGGGTACCACACAAGACTTAGATTATGAGTTGAAACAAATGTTCTAAATGTCAGCAAAAAATAGAGATGGTTTCAGCTAAAGACTGACTCCAAAGTAAACAGGATTTTTTTCCCTAACACTTGAACAATTTATCTATATTTATATATATGTTCATATATAGATTCAAAGGAAATATAGTGGAAAATTATTTAATAGGGAGACTGAAGCACTTGTACATATTTCCAGTAGAAGTAACAATGTAGTGATGTCAGCTTTGGGGCAATGATGTTCTTAAAAGTGGTGTTAGGGACATTTAAAGCAGTTTTTCAATAATATAAGAAGTACTGAGAGACATATTCAGCTTCTAGTTTATGTTTTGGTCATGGATTTAAGCAAGTCATCTGATCATTTAAAATCATAAATGCTCATTTCATTTGCTTAATATAATTTTTAATTAAATTAATACTAGTCTGATTCTTGATCTCCTAAGTCTTTTAATATCATCTTTTTTTTATTTCTTTTTGCCCAGATTAACAGTGTTTCCCAGAAATACAGTGTATTGTATAATCTCAGACTGGGTCAAAAGTGAACATTAGTAGTGGGTATAATCATCTTGTCATGTTTTACAGAAACGGCACAACTCTCATAATTGTTGTGTCCCTTCATGTTCGAAGTATTAATAAAAAACCCCCAAACCCTTATTTTACATTGCTCGTATCCAGGCTCCAGGTAAAGATGTCCACAAGGTAATGATTCCTTTCAAACAGATAAAAATAAACCATGTTTAATGACCTCTACAGTTTCCAATTACAAAGCTGTCCATTCTTGCAGTGTTTTTATTTACTTTTCTTATTCTTTGTTTCAGTTCATTTGTCAATCAATTAAAACTGCTGTTGTTTCAGACAATAAATTAACTATAATGTTTACCATCCTCTAGGAACATGTTTCATTGCTGAGCAAAGACTAAACATTTAAACTGACAAATTCAAGCTCCCCTATGAGTTTAACTGAGATGTTATTAGCAACTCACCTTCTCCATTTTGTTTCCTCTCAATCAGATCCAAAACTGCAACTACATTTACGATATTTTAAACCCCTGTACCCTTAGAAATGTAGGTATTCAAAAATGATCCCAACCCATGTTGCTTTTATTTCAGGCTTTTATATATTAAATCATTGATGATTATTTTTGTGGAGGAAAAGGGAGTTCAATTACAACTGAAGGTCAATTTTCATCAGTTATGGTACCTCTACTGCTAATCTGATTATTCTCTTCTGTTGGAGAGTATACTACTTTCTTATGAGAGGAAATGCCACCTGTATGTCTGTATGCGTGGATTACTACCTGTATAAAATTCTTTGAAAGTGTTAAAATCTCACTCCTTGCTAATGTTCAATTTTTCTTTTTCATATTTCCATCACAGAATTTGAGCTCATATAGGGGGTTAAAGCTTTAACTAATAGGGGTTTTTTTCAATAATCTAAAAGCAATATAATCAAATCTCATACTTCAGAATAAAAAATAATTAACAGCTAAATTTAGGAAGGTGTGTGTGTTTATGTCCTCAGATCTTCAGCCATTACTTTAACTTCATTTACTTTAGGGGGATTTTGTCTCCCTCTAATTCTGAAAGACTAAATCACCTACGATTATTTGATGCCTTATACTGCTCATTTTTTGTTTGTTTTCATATGATTTAAGAAAGTCTCTCTAAATATTTCCTTTAGAGGAAGATAATAATTTATCTTAATTTGTAATTATTTTGTGCCTTGAGTGTTTTGGTCCACCAGATGGAATTTATGTCATAATGCATTTTCCTTTATAATATCTGTCTTTTGCCTTTGTGTTTACTAGATCATGTAGTTTTTAGCTAAAGCTTCTTTTTTTGCTTTCTTTGAGTATTCCTTTATCATGAAACTGCCTCCAACATATGTTTTTTACTTTTCTCATGCTGATGCTTCTTTTTCAAGTAGGTAGACACTGTAAATGTGTTATTATTGCTGTTTTGTAGCTCCTTCCCATTTTCTAAAAATAAGCTATGTCCCTGAAAATTATAGTCAATCTGCCATTTTTATTCTTTTTTTTTTTTTTTTTTTTAAAAGAATTTGTAATGGTTTAGTAACTAACCAAAGAGGTATTCCATACCACAGCACATCATCTCCACTATATAAACTGGGAGCAATTACCTGGAAGGGCTAGATTGCTCCTTGGGTCTGAATGGGTCAGCAGGTGGTGAGTGGTTGTAGTCTTTTCCCTTGTTATTTCCCTTATCATTAGTATTATTGGTGGTGGTAGTAGTAGTGATTTGTGTTATACCTTAGTTACTGGGCTGTTCTTATCTCAACCTGTGGAAATTACATTCTTTCAATTCTCCTCCCCATCCCTCCAGAAGTGGGGGGAGGAAAAGTGGGGGGGTGAGCAAAGGCTGTGTGGTTGAATTGACAGGCTGGGTTTAAACCATGCCAACCATGAGTACAGATGAAGGGTAATATTCTTGCCAGTATTGTTTTGCTCTTAATATGAAATAACTAAAATTTTTCATCTTTATTTGAGCAGTTAACTTACCTTATGACAAAGGTCATACATGCTTCAAGCCACACAAGTACTCTAAGTAAATGCCAGGACCAGAAGCTAATATCAACTCATAATAATTTTGTAAATTTGATTTCTGAATTGTTATAAAAAGTCACTCAGTTTGCCACAGAATATTCTAGGCACATTTGTTGGTTTTTTTTTTTTTTATTTTATTTCCCTTGACAAAGTTTTTGAAAAAGAACATCACAATATATATACCTACTGGTATTAACATTAGTGAAACAGATTTTTCTGTCATTTAAATTATTCTCTAGCTAGTAAGGAATAAAGAAATTCAGGTGACACTCTCCAGAGGAAAGCTTTCAGAAAAAAATTGAAAATACAAATATATTGTTTGCAGCAAAATTGCATCTGCACTTTGGCTGCTGGCATTTTATTTGCTTCTCAGCTTGGAAGTGAAATTCTTTAGAATGGTATTTTTTTCTGATTCCTCTTAGGAGGGTAATTTTCAGATTAATAAGTGTCGTGGTTTAAACCCAGCCACGCAACTCATTCACTCACTCAACCCCCCTTTCTTGCCCTCCCCTGCTTCCAGAGGGATGGGGATGAGAATCAAAAGAAGGCAACTCCCACAGGTTGAGATAAGAACAGTTTAGTAACTAAGGTATAATACAAATCACTGCTGCTACCACCAATAATAATAATGATAAAGGAAATAAAAAGGGAAAAGAATACAGCATCTCACCAACCACTGACAGATAACTCACAACACCCCACCAATCACCAACAGAATACCTCCTCCAACACCCCAGAGAGCCCTAGCCCTTCTGGGTAACTCCCCATTATATCCTGGGTATAATGTGCTATGGTATGGAATACCTCTTTGGTCAGTTTGGGTCAGGTGTCCTGCCCCTGCTTCCTCCCGGCCTCCCCTCCTCCCTGGCAGAGCATGAGACTCACAAAGTCCTTGGTCAGAGTAAAACATTTGAGCAGTAACTGAAAACATCCCTGTTATCAGTTTTGTTCTCAAGTTGAGTCAAAACACAGTGCTGCACCAGCTACTAAGAAGGAATAAAAATGACTGCTATTACTGAACCCAGGACAATAAGGAAAATGGGCTTTGGGAATGGGAGCGTTAGACTGATATTTTTTTAATATAAAAAAAAAGGTAAAAAAACAAGAGAGAAAACTACAGAATATGGAAATTCCTTTAAATTCCTGTCATTGTTTCTATTTTTAATTTTTAAGAAAAAAAAGCAGAAAAAGAAACTACTAATAAAAATTATGGCTGTCACAGCATAGAAACTGATGTCTAATATTTCAATTCTTCATGACCCCAAGTCTGTTTAAATAACCAGTTTCTCAAGGGGTTTCAAAATACACTTTCAGGACTTTCCTGTTGCTTTCTTTTTGATTCATTAAAATAAAAACAAAACAAAACAAAAAAAAAAAAAACAAAAACAAACAAACAAAAAAAAAAAAACAAACAACAACAAAAAAAAAAAAAAAAAAACAAGAAAAA
>NDXB01011042.1:2030-22799 GCA_002631895.1 Agapornis roseicollis
ACACCATGGGTGCGCACACCATGGGCACACTGCTCACACCATGGGCACGCTGCGCACACCATGGGCACGCTGCTCACACCATGGGCACGCTGCTCACACCATGGGCACGCTGCGCACACCATGGGCACGCTGCGCACACCATGGGCACACTGCTCACACCATGGGCACGCTGCGCACACCATGGGCACGCTGCTCACACCATGGGCACGCTGCTCACACCATGGGCACGCTGCGCACACCATGGGCACACTGCACACACCATGGGTAAACCACTCACACCATGGGCACGCTGCTCACACCATGGGCACGCTGCGCACACCATGGGCACACTGCACACACCATGGGTAAACCACTCACACCATGGGCACGCTGCTCACACCATGGGCAAACTGCTCACACCATGGGCACGCTGCGCACACCATGGGTAAACCGCGCACACCATGGGCACGCTGCACACACCATGGGTAAACCACTCACACTATGGGCACGCTGCTCACACCACTGCTCACACCATGGGCACACCACTGTGCGCACTATGGGCACACTGCTCACACTGGTACCCCCACCACGGGTACCACCATCCCACCCAGGCATCCTCCCCATTGGGGTGGGTGATGTGTGTTGGGGTGACTCAGCTCGGCCTGCAGCAGGGTGGTTTTGACCTGGCTATGGGTCTCAATGAAGGGATGCTGCAGAGGTGTCACTGGCTCTTGGGTCTCTCTGGAGAGGTAACTCCATCGAGGGTTGCACCTTGCACAGGACAGGATGGGCAGAGTAATGGTCTTTTATGGATTGGCAGAAAATGGGTTTGAACTTAAACAGGGCAGGTTCAGGTTAGTTCATCCCTGTGAGGGTGCTGAGGCGCTGGCACAGGGTGATGGCCCAGAGAAGCTGTGGCTGCCCCATCCCTGGCAGTGCTCAAGGCCAGGTTGGACACAGGGGCTTGGAGCAAGCTGCTCCAGTGGAAGGGGTCCCTGCCTGTGGCAGGGGATGGAGCTGGATGAGCTTTAAGGTCCCTTCCAACCCAAACCAGTCTGGGATGCTATGATTCTATGGTGTCCAGAATGCCATACGGCTCTGGTCTGCAGCAGACATCCAGCTCGAGGTGCCTGTAAAGGTTCTACATAAACAGGGCTCCAAACTGTCCCCAGTGTGCAGGAGCAGTGTGGATGAACACTAAACAACTGCTGCAGGTTTATCCCCAGGCAGACACCAGTGAGTCAAAGCAGAGCTGCACAAACCCCTCAAACACGTTCCCTTTGGAGACACAACTCTCATCCCATCCCAAGCTGGTACCCACACGTCACAGCCCCCCAGCAAGGACCGAGGGACCCCTCTGTTGACCCAGCTGCTGCCAGAACCCTTCTCAGCCCTCACTTTCGGATGCTCTGGGATAGGGAAGTCTGCCGACGGAACCCAGGCCGGCGCTCCACGCCATCGGATCCCTTCGAGCGGGGCTCCTGCAGGCTCTTGCTCTTTCTGTAGATGGGGATCTTGGAGGGCTGGAAGGCAGAGTAGGACATTAGGAACAGGATGGCATAAGGGGGTCCCTTAGGGACTGCAGCCCAGCGTGGGAGGGATGCAGGTCCCCATCTCTCACCTCCTTGCGGGTACCGTCCTCCTCTGCCTCCCGGGGGGGGATGATGATGGAGAGGTTGGGGGGCTTTTTGCTCTGCAGGCGGCTGCTGCTGGAGCGGCTGCCCCCATTCTTGTCCCCCGCTGACATCTCGGGCAGGCAGCAGTCGGCAGGCTGGGGGTGCACGGAGTCAATGAGAGGGGAAGAAGCATCTCCACTGGGTCCCAGCAGGAGGGGGGGGCCTCACCAGTGGGATCCCACCAGCCTCAACCCCTGTGCTGCTGAGACTTCGCCACCATCAGCCCAGCTGCTGCATCCCCAGGCCCCAAACCCCCTCCCTGGGTCTGGGTAGGCAGGGGGCTTCCATCAGGACCACCAGCAGCACCCCTTCACCTGCCAGGAGCAGAGCGAGGGATGTGATGGGTCAGAGCACCCCAACACCCAGCACGTGCCTGTGGGACCCCTGGGTTTGACACGCCATCAATGGGACGCACATGGGACCTATGGGGTGTCCCTGCAAGCCCATGGCACACGGCTGCAGCTCTCACACACAGGGACACCGGCCCCCTCGTTGGACACAGCAAGGGAGTAAAAGCAAAAGCCTGACAACACCCAATTCACATCCCAGCCTGTCCCACAGCCCCCTGTCATGGATGGCTCCTGCTGCAGAGAGGGGCTGGGGCAGCCCAGGCCACCTCCAGCCATGGAGCCAGGACCTGCCATGTGCCAGGTGCCCCACAGGAGAGGAGATGCAGGACGTTCCCTCTGCACGTGCACACAGAGGCCAGGCTGGGAGATTGAATCCTGCCTGGCACCACATGCCAAGAGGAAGAAGCTTAATGGCCAAGAGGTGGTTAATTCCTCAAGCAATCCCATCCCAAGGGTCCCTGCTGCCCAGCTCCACCTGGCAGGACCTCACAGGAGAGGTAATTCCATGTGAGCACGAGGAGGGAGTTCCAGATCCTATTAGGTGCTATTAAGGAGCATGACCACTCTGGCCTCCCCCCGTCCCCCCGGCCACGTGCCAGCACCCAGGGGACTTGCACAGGTCTTAGGAGCATCCCTTGTCCCCCTCCAGGCACAGCCATGGCACAGGGATGGTGCCATGAGCACCAGCATCCCCACGGGATCTGCTCCTAAGGGGAGACAGGAGATGGCCCCCTCCATGCGAGGGGGACACGGGCATCCTGCTGCAGCCCAGCACCACTGAGTAGAGCTCAGAGCCCAGCAGTGCCAGCAGCTAGAGCTGGACCGGGGCAGCCTGGACAAGATAAGGCTCCTGAAGGGGAGACCTGAGAGCAGCTCCAGGGCCTAAAGGGGCTGCAGGGAGAGGGACTTCCCTGCCTCCCCTCCTTCCCAGAGGCACCGAAGCAGCACCCTTGGGTGGTGCTGGCAGCTCAGCTGCTGCCTCACCCCTCGCTGGCACTGAGCACCAAAGCTCCCACCTTCCCCTGGGGGCTCAGAGCTCAGACCCCACACAAGGGTCTCGCTACCTCATAAGAGTGGTGGGGATCCCACGGAGCGCGTCTCGATGGCAAACACCCCTGGCAGCCTTCCTCGCCCTCCTCCTCCTCCTCTGTCCTTCACGCACGGGAGCCCCGGAGCAGGGCCAAGCTCCTCCTGCCTCACCTCGGAAGGGAGAGAGGCTGCAGTGAGAACCCACGCATGGGAACACGGCAGAAGGCTGCAGGAGCAGTGGGGTGGAGGGAGAGTGGGGCTCGGCGCTCCCTGGGCTCTAGGGATGGAGCTGCCGGCAGCCAGACACCGGGAACACGGAGCAGCCCCTGGCACAGGGCAGCAGGAGCAGGGGAAGCCGCCGCTTGCAGTGATGAACCTTGCTGTGTGCCAGGGGAGCTGCATGGGGCTGGGGGGCAGCTTTCACCCACTGCTGCCTCCCAGGCCCGGCTCTTGGGAAGCGGGACAGCTGCAGGGAATGCCGGTGCCTGGCTGAGGTGTTCCATAGCTCGGAGCTGGGAGAACGCCAGCCCCACAAGCAAAACTTTCCATCCCACTGGTGAGCTGGAAACACTGTTTGTTTGCCTCCCAGGGAATGAGCTCAAAGTGCCAGCTGCTCTGGAGAGCTGGGAATGGGAACATGCTGGGCTCAGAGTGAGCCCTGGGACACCCTCATCCATGCTGGGGAATGGCTCTTAGGGTGGGAGCCAGCACAGCCAGGAGCACAAAGAGGACGTGGTGCTCTCACATCCCTGTCCCAGAATCCCATCCCCATCTGCTCCCATCACACCCCAGGCAGCCCTTGGTTCCTGGCCAAAGCAGGTTTAAACCCCAGGTCCATCCCCCCTGGCTCTGGGTGCAGCACGGGGCCTCCTCCGAGGTGACACAATTCCCGAGGGATCTGGCACATCCCGTCGGCACCTGCCATCCCGGTCACGCGGCAGAGCCGGAGCTGCTTCCATGGCTCTGTGCATTAACACAGGATTTGGCACTGGGAGAAAGCAGGGAGGAAGGGAGCAGCCCCAGGGGCTGAAGTCCCCTTGGCCACGTGGGTTGGGAACAGCAGCCGCCTTTAAGCACGGGTCCTGACCCATGAGAAGTTTCACCCTGTGCCAGACAGGGAAATCCCTTGGGAATGGTGCTGGGAAGGTGTTTTCCCAGCTCCCCATGTGCTTGGTGCTGGCACCCAGCCCCTCCAGCGCTGGCACTACTCTCACCCAGCATAAGAACAGGCAGCCAGTGCCTCCATCCACATCTACCCTGCCACCAGCTCAGCACCCCCTTGTCCCCATCACCCCCAGCCCTGGGATGGGGAGCATCCCATCAGGAGCACTGCTCTGCCACACTGGTCCTGGTGTCTGCTGGTCCCCAAGCTCAGGGTGGCTCTGCCCTAGGGACACGGAAGAGAAGTGAGAGGTGATGTGCTGAGCTGGCATGGGGGGGGATGGCTGTGTGGACACCCTGCTGTGGGGACAAGGTGGGTGACAGCAGTGGGGGGGAGTGGTGGACATGGGACTCAGCACCCAAAAGCATGTCCTGAGCTTTTGGAGCTGTGCTCTGAGCTGGAAGAAGCGTCCACAATGTCACTTCAGGGAGGAAAAGCTCTCCAGGGAGAGGGAAATGCAGTGGGAATGCTGCCATCACCCATGGGGGGTTAATAAATGGGCAGGGGATGGAGGGGGGTAGCCTGGGCTGGTCCATAAGATCTCCCCCTCCATCATCACCTCCCCTCTCACAGCTCTCTTGTTCACTTCAGCTCACCAGAGCCTGACATCCAGCAGCGCGGGATACAGCAGCAGGGGGGTGAAGCCCCCATCCCCTCCCGAAAGAGCCTGGTGAGCAACTGGGACAAGGTTTTGGTCCTCAACCAGGCAAAGCACACAGAGGGTGACTGGGGCTGGCTCCCAGCCCCGGGGTGAATGACGACAGACGCTGACCCAAGGAAACACACCCAAGGAGGAAAGCGATGGAAAAAGTGATGCAGCTCGCACAAGGCGTCAGCACCGGGATGCTCCGAGCAACACAAAGGGACCATCAGCAAGGCCAAGTGGTGACCTGGGGACGACCAAGCACAACCACTGTACAAGACACTGGAGACAAGCCTGCAGAGCGGCGCTGCTGGGATGTGCAGGCACTCGAAGGAGGATCAGGATCCCTCTTGCTGAGCGCATTGGTGTGGGGGGAGGCAGCATTAATGGCACTGGAATACAAGTGCATCAAGCTGGTGCTATTAAGCTGAGAGGGAAAAGTGCCTCTGAGCCACCCAAGGGTGCAGGGCTGGGAGCACCCATCACACCCATCACCCTTAATGGAGGCACCACGACCCCCTGTTCTTTCCTCTTCATCTCCATAGGGGAGCAAGCAAGGGGTCAGCAATGCCATGGAGCCTCCAAAACACCCCCAGAGCCACCACTGACACTCACACCCAAGAGACCATTAGAGCCTAATGGCTGGCCATGAATAATTCATGTGAAAGACCTCTCTCAAAGCTGGAGCATCCTGAAGAGCAGCTCCCGGTTATTAAGAGCCCTGAATGGGGGAGTTAATTGGTCCAATGGCTCTGTGCATCAAGCCCCTGTGGGCTCACACAGAAGCAGAGGACGCCTGGCACAGCCATGGCCACGGGGATGCCATCAGGCATGGTCAGCCCTGCCATGAGCACCAGCATCCCCATGGGATCTGCTCCTGAGGGGAGACAGGGGCCGGTCCTCTCCATCAGCAGTGTGCCCTGGGAGACAGGCATCCTGCTGGGGCTCCTCTGCTGCAGCCCAGCACCACTGAGTGGAGCTCAGAGCCCAGCAGTGCCACCGGCTGGAGCCAGGCTGAGAGAGCTGGGCTGGGGCAGCCTGGGGGAGAGAAGGCTCCTGAAGGGGAGACCTGAGAGCAGCTCCAGGGCCTAAAGGGGCTGCAGGGAACCTGGAGAGGGGCTTGGGACAAGGGCCTGTAGGGCCAGGCCAAGGGCAATGGCTTGAACCTGCCAGAACAGGGGAGCCTGAGCTGAGCTCTGAGGCAGAAGCTGTTCCCTGTGAGGGTGCTGAGGCGCTGGCACAGGGTGATGGCCCAGAGAAGCTGTGGCTGCCCCATCCCTGGCAGTGCTCAAGGCCAGGTTGGACACAGGGGCTTGGAGCAAGCTGCCTCAGTGGAAGGGGCCCCTGCCTGTGGCAGGGTTGGAGCTGGAGGAGCTGGGATTCTGTGCTATCTCAGGCTGCCCACTCCTGTCTCCCGCATCCCTGAGCCATGCGGCAGCACCAACACCCAAAGCAGGATCTTTAGCCCTGTCTCCAGCAGGGCTGGGGTAGCAAGATGGGGTTCCCAATGGGTGCAAGACCCCAGGGGCACACAGGCAGCAGTGCACACCTCACCCACGCTGCCATTAGGAAATCCTCTCCCATTTTCTACCCTGAGCAGGACATTGGGCAACCAGAGCGGGTTTGTTCAGCCTGGGCGAGCTTGGAGCACGCCCGGGAAGGAAGCGGAACGAGTGGGGAGATAGAGCAGCTGGGGGGGCTATGGCGGGCACTGTTGATAACAGGGCAGTGCAGAGCCCTCACACCACTGCACAACACAGCCCTGGGCTGGGCCTCCCTGCTGCAGGGGTTTGATTCCCTGGGTGACCCTGTGGTATCCAGCATTCCCGGGTGACCCCGCTGGTAGCAGCGTGGAGAGGGAAGGATTTCCCTGCGACATCTGGGAATGGGTTGAAGGAGCCACGCGCAGCACTTCCTGCATCCCAGGCACAGCCTGCTCCCCATCCTCATTAACATTTACCAGCACAGCAACCCCATCTCCAGCACGGCAAGTGCCAGCACCCAAATGCTTCCTGACCTGCGGTGGTGGGCAGCGAGCACCAGGGAGCTGGCTCACCCACCCCACACCTCCCCACTCGCCCTCCCTGTGGGCTCCATGCACCCGCACAGCAGCATCACCCCAAACGGGCAGCACTGCCCGGCCCTGCTCTGCTTCCTGCAGTGGAGATGCCCTGCCTGGGCCGATGGATGCTGCTGGAAGGACCCTGGTTGGGCAAGGGGAGCCCAAGAACAGCCTAGGGAAAGCTCTTGGCTTTCCAGACCTGGAGGCCAGGCACGTGGAGGCTTTGAGTCACCCCAACGGCTTCGGGAAGAGCAAAGGGCAAAAGTCTGCACCGGCAAACAGGCACCACAGGCAGGGCTGCAGCATTCTCCAGACCCAAGGAAAGCTCTTCCCCAGGCACCACACGGATTCCTCACGGGACCAGGGTTGATTAAACTCGGCTTTGTCTAAGAATCAAGTAACTGCTCGGAGCTACCCCAGCTCCTCATCAGCTTGGCTTAAACACAGGGTGCATGGGCACGATGGTGTGAGCGCCTCTGCGCTGGCTGTGACTTCTGGAAGGGGCTGAGGGGTCCCAGGTTGTTCTCTACCCAAGGCAAGGAAGGGCAGCCTGCCTGCAATCCCCATACCAAAGGTCATTGCTGAGTTCATTCTCACTTCCCCCTTCCAAGCACGGCTCCTGGTGCGAGGGGACAATGGGGATGGAGGGGACAATGGGGATGGAGGGGACATTTCTTCCTCCAGCTCTGAAAAGCACCCATTTTGAGAGCAGCTCCTGGTGTGAGGGCCCAGGCCAGACCTCCCCAACGCCCCACTGCCTGTTCCAGAGAGCACGGAGCCACCTGCAGAGGCACTGGGATGGGAGGAACCCCCCACATTGGCAGAGGGTCCCCTCGCTGTGAGCCCTGAGCACCCACGTGGGATGCAGCAGTGGGAGGTGGTGCTCAGCCCCACGCATGAATTAGGCTCATCCCAGGCACAAGACAACCCCTGGACGAGCCCCCTCAGAACAAGCTCCCTATCTCTGGGAACAGGCTCCTTATCTCGGCCCAGCCATTTCAAGGCTGCACAATTCTGCTGCTTGCCTGTGCAGAGCAAGGGGCCCATGCTAAGGGATGCCAGCAGCAACTCGGATGTCCCCCTGGAGCCAGCAGCTCCCTGAGGACAGGGGACAAGGACCTTGCTGCACCCCTTTGTGCTGTGGGTGAAGCTGGCACCTGGGGGCTGCTTTTTGGTTACCCCACCAAGCCACAGTGTTCCCCTGGTCCCACTGTTCAACTCAGGGAAGCTGTTCCCTGCCCACCCCTCTCCTCCCAAGCAGCAGATGAACATGGGCCATGTCTGACCCCCATTGCCACAA
Source organism: Agapornis roseicollis (assembly GCA_002631895.1). Taxonomy (NCBI): domain Eukaryota; kingdom Metazoa; phylum Chordata; class Aves; order Psittaciformes; family Psittacidae; genus Agapornis; species Agapornis roseicollis. The sequence goes on from NDXB01011042.1 coordinate 10,232, forward strand.
GGCCCAAAGCTCTGCACCCTGCAGAGGGAAACCCAACCAGGAATGGCTCATCCCCATCCAACACAGCACAAACCTGCCACGGGGGATCCTACACTCACCAGTGCCTATGGAAACTGTGATGCTCTGCCTTCATCACAGCATCACCGTGGACCTGTGCCAGCAACACACTTTACAGCCTCTCAACTGCCAAGAGCTGCTGATGGGGTCTCCCCCACACCATTCTCATCCTCTTCCTGCCTCCATTCCCATAGGGAAGCCACAGAGCTCACTGCAGGGGCTGGAGATGCTGTTTTTTAAGGAGCATCTCCACGTCTTCCCTAGGAGCACTTGTACTGGGTTAAGCCACCACGTGCATGAGCTGGTTATGGCATCACCCATTGAAAAGCCTTACGCCAGCAGCGTGGTGCTGGTCCCAGTAAGACTTCCCTGCTCACACCACAGAGGAGCCAAGGAAAGGGCAGGACATGCCAAGGATTCACCCCGTGAGCTTTGCATGCAGCCTTTGGGCTTCCATATCATGAGTGGTCACTCTCAGCCCTGCCCGGCATTCCTATAGGATGGCCAATTACAGGGATAACCACTGCACATCCCTGGCACAAGCCGGACAAGGAGCGAAGGCAGCGTGGAAAGGAGCATCCCTGGGTACCATGCTGCTTCCTGACACAACACCAGCAGGATTGCACCCACACTGCTGCCCTCGGGGCACGGCCACAGCAGCAGGGCCTGCCCCCGTGGCTGCTGAGTGTGACCTGGAGAGGAGCTGGGGCAGGTTTCACAGGAGACCTTCACCCTGACTCATTGGTGGCATTTCATAATGGGAAACTGAGCTCTGCAATACAAGAGGACTCCCTGCTTTCCCAGCCCTGGCTGCTCCGGCTGGGAGCAGCTTCCAAGGGCTTCAGCAAAGTCCCTACAACTCCCCCAGGTTTAAGTTACTGGAGGAGGGAGGAGGGGGGAAGCCTCCTATGGGAAACCTCTTAAATCCTGGATTTGCACAGGGCTGCAGGCTGCTCCCAAACCAGATATTTGGGGGTTGTTCTAATGTGACCAGCATCCTGCAATGGTGGCCCTTGGGCTGCAGGTCCCTAAGGACAAGGGGGATGCAGGAGTCCTGCCAAGCAGAGGATAGGGTTGGTTCTGGGGCCACCCAAGGCATCCTCCCTGGGTCCATTCCCCACCCTTGATACCTCATGAAGAGCAGAACCACCACCAACTGCTTTTTGGTTTGGTGTTTAAAGAAACGGGGATTAAGTGAAAGAAGGGCACCACTGCCAAGGGTTCCATCCATACTTGCAAGGACATGCACAGCTTGGAGGCTGGGAAACAGCCACAACCCAGAGCACCACACGCTCCCAAATGACAGCTCCTGGTTCCTTGTAATTAAAAGGGACCATGCCCAAGTCCGCTGGGGGCTCATCACAGCACCAGACATCTCCCAGCCCAGCAGCACAGCAGGGACCAGTGAGCAATGGATACAGAGCTCTTCAAGAGGACAGAGTTTGTGATCCCATCACTTGTGGGCTCATAGGGATTTAAGTTATCAGTCTGCAGCCCTTACCAATTGACTCCTTTGGTGCAGAGCCCTGGCCAGCACCAAGCCCTCACCCCTCTGCACTCAGATCCCTACATGGCTCATGGGACACATGGGAATCTCTCACTGGCCTGGGCAGCTCCCAACAGGGCTGCCACACAGGGACAGTGAGAGAAGGACAAGCCCTCCTTGCAGAGATCAGAGCTCCCATCACCACCACTCCATTATAATCCCCCACTGGCCTGTTCTCCATCACCCACCCCACACTTCCTTTGGTGACAAGCGCTGCTTTGCCTCCAAACTCATCCGGAGGGCTCTTGTCAGATTAAGACTTACAACCAGTTGGAAGAAGCTGTTCCCTGTGAGAGTGCTGAGGCGCTGGCACAGAGAAGCTGTGGCTGCCCCATCCTTGGCAGTGTTCAAGCCAGGGTGGACACAGGGGCTTGGAGCAAGCTGCTCCAGTGGAAGGGGTCCCTGGAACTGAACGATCCCTTCAACACAAACCATTCTATGATTCTAACCAAAGGGATGAAATGAAGATTGATTTGGGGGATCCCTCAGCTTCACTGTAAGAGTTAAACGGGAGCAGCACCAAATGATAAAACACAGACCCAGAATACAGCTGTGTGCTCCACTTCCAGCCCAGTGCAGCCAAACACTGCCTGAGTTCCAAAGGCATCCCAAAGAGTGCAGAGCTGGCCCAGCCAGCCTGCAACCCAGCCTCCGAGCTGCTGCTGCTGCACACATCCACGCTGCGGCAATGCCACCCTCACACACTGAGGGCTCACACGTGCACCGAGAGCAACCCCAGGCTTGCAGGATTGGTGCCGGGGCGCCTGTTTCAGCTTCAACCCCTGCTCCCCACGCTGTGGTTTGCCCTTTCTCACCCGGAGCTCACAGGCTGCAATGCAGCTGCATTAGTGCCAGAGGAACCCCTGGCCAGGGAAGCCATGGGGCTTGCTTCAGGCACCTGCTTTCCAGCAAACAGAAGCAGAGCAGGCAGAAGCCTCCCTTCAAATGAGCAAGTGGTTTTAAGCTGATTGATTGCTCCCTTCACTGCAAAGGGGCTCGGAAAAGCAGACAAAGCAGACCCAGGCGCAGCAGCTGGGAAGCCACTTGTGAAGCCAGCGGTACCTGGGTTTAAAGCAGGCAGAGGCAGCTCTGGTTTGTCCCAGGCATTGCCACGGTTGAACCCTCCAGCTTGTTTTGGAGGTGGGATATTTCCAAGCCGGTTGTTTCCCACTTGGGAAACAGGCAGGAGCCAATGGATGCTGCTTCAGAGGACACAATGGAGTGAGCTGAGCCGGGTCAGGACATCCATGGGACTGTGGCTCCTGACCACTCCAGCCCAGGAAAGTCCGGGACGGCGTAAATAACGATGAGTTCACCCTGGAAATCCCCGGGAGCCCCGGTCCAGGACTCAGGCACACAGAGGCAGGAAAGTGCCCCAGCTCCCCACGGCCTCGTGGCGGGCAGGATGACGCCGCGCTGGGGAAGAGGGCAGGTACTTCCTCTTGTGCAGGGACCCGGCGGCGACAGCAACAGCCTCTCGGGTCCCCGTCCCCTGCAGAGCTGTGGGGACTCAGATGCTGCGGGCATCACAACCGAGCAACAGGGACAACCTCTGCCTGGTCCTGCTGGCCTGGCGGCAGGGCAGGACCCAGTAAAGCTCAGCCTCAACCCCTCAGTCCCAAAGCCACTGAGACCCAACAACAACAAACCAACGGGCTAAACCATCCACACGCAGCATCCCTCCGCTCCCTGCGGGATGCACGTACGGATGCAAGATGACCGGAGGGGCTGATCCCGGAGGGGCTGGTTCGTTTGCAGAGGGCTGGCAGCAGCGCTCGCACTTCAGCAGCACATGGGAGCGCGCCACAGCCTTTAAACCCAACCTCAAACCGGCACCAACAACAAAGCCGCGGCTTCTGTGGAGGGGAGGAGGGGCCGGTGCTCTGGGGCAGAGCGGGAGCGGGCAGGGACCCGGGCACCTGCCTGCAGCTTCGGGGCTGCTGCCGCTTCCCAAGGGCACCGAACACCTCCAAGCAGAAACAAACCCGCTGAACACCCGCTTGGTCACCGGGCCCGGGAAGTGCGTTAGGGCTTCCCCCCCGCCTGGGCAACGGAGCGGACAGGGACCCCCCCCCGCTGCTTCCCCACCGCCCGGGGCACCCCGCCGGGCCGCGCACCCGCTTCCCCCGCGATGAAGAGGAGGAAGAGGAGGGTGCCCCGGCTCCGTCCCGCCTGCCCGCCCCGGGGGGACACGGCGGCGGGGGCAGGGGGATCCGCGCCGCTCCCTGCCCGCCCGCGGGACGGGGGCCCCGGGGGGCCGGGGCAGGCGCTCACCCTCGGTGCCGCGGGCAGGGCCGGGCCGGGCGGCCGCGGGGCGGGAGGAGCGGGCGGAGGAGGAAGCAGGCGGGACGCGGCCGGGCACAAAGCAGCAATGAAACCGGCCGGGCACAAAGCGAAGCGGCGGCACCGGGACCCCGCCCGCTCCCACCCCCAGCCCCAGCCCCGCTCACCCCGGTGCGGATGCGGTCCCTGTACCCCGACCCCGGTCCTGGTCCCGGTCCCCCGGTCCCGGCCGCCGCTCGCCACCGCCTCCACCTGGGCTGGGCGGGGCCACAGGGGGCGGGAGCTCCGAAGGGGCGGGGGCTCGGACATAGGCCCCGCCCACCGCGTCACACGTGGGTGATCCCGCCGGCCCCGTTCTGGGCACCGGGCACCGGGGTGGGAGCTGGGCGCCGGCACCGGGCACCGGACCAACCCCCGGTAGGACTGGGCACTGTCAGGAGCGGGCAGTACCAGGAACGGTCCCCATTAGGACTGGTCAGCATTAGAACCAGCTCTTATCAGGAGCAGTCACTATTAGGACCGACCACTATGAGGACCAGACAGTATTAGGACTGGTCACTTTCAGGGCTTGTCATTATTAGGACCAGGCTCTGTGTGGACTGGTCGCTATTGGGACCAGCTAAAACTTGCACCAATCACTATTAAGGCTGAGCACTTTTTGGACTGACCACCATTAGGACTGGTCAGCATTAGGACTGGTAGCTATTAGGACTGACCACTATTAGAACTGGTCACCATTAGGACCAGCAACTACTAGAATCAGTCACTATTAGCACCAGCCACTGTTAGGACTGAATTGCTATAATAAACGGTCACTATAAGGACCATTCACTATTAGGACACTATCAGGTCTGTGCACTATTAGAACCAGCTGCTACTAGCACTGGTCACTATTAGCACTGACCACTACTAGGACCAGTCACTATTAGCACCCTAGGGGCATGGCCCTGACTCTACTCCCCAGCAGCAGGCACTCCTGGATGCTGGCAGTGTGCCGGGCATGGTGTGGGCTGTCACATTCCCAAGTGCACCGCAGGTCCAGGCATGTCCCGCCGGGTGGGTGAGGAGACACGGTGTCCCAGGGATGCTGGCACCAGCCACTCCAGTGCCATTCTGTGGCTGGTGACTCGTCCACGGCCTTGCAGAGCCGAGCCCTGGGGACCTGCTCCTGCTCCAGTGCCCTCAGCACAGCATCGCTCTTCTCCCCAACAGCCCCACACTCAGCTTCCTCCCATCCCTGCGGAGAAGAATAGGTGCTGGCAGGATGTGAGCGCTGAGAAGAGACCTTTTGAGGTTGGGTTTGGCACGGCTGAGGCTCTTACACAGGAAAATATGCTCTGGGTTTTGCCATAAAATAAATCCTTGCTTCATGAGTCGCTGCAGGTCTCAGGCTGAATTTACAACTGGGACCAGGCAGGATCAGGAATTATCTTTGCTTTGCCACTCAAACCTGTAGTTTCCCTTTATTTTTACCGTACCAGCACGTGGATGCTTCAAAGACGCCCACTGCACTAAGACTGTCCCTGGGGATGCTGCAGTGCAGGTCCAGCTTGGATTTGCTGATGTCTAGAAGGGCGCTGAGCTCACAGTGTTCTCCGCTTTCCACTTCCATGGGTTCTTGCTCAGCAAATCTGCTCCTGGTTCCTGGTAGGAAAAAAAAAAAGGTGGAGAAAGCTTTTGTTTCCTCCCAGCTCCTTTGAAGTTATGCTTTGAAGCGGGTGGAGAAAGGAAGAGCCCCGCGGGTGCTGGGGACGGACACCCCGACGCAGGGTGGGTGCTCCCTCTGACTCAGGGGTGATGGGTGGGTGAGGTGAGGGTGTCCCCAGCCACAGGCTGGGGCAGGCAGCAAGCAGGGACCTGTGCTAAGATGCCAGGCACTGACTTCTCAGGGAGAGGACAGGTCAAGCCTGTCTTTGGGGCAAACAAGGGCTGACAAAAAGCGTCGCTGCTGTGGTCCTGCCTGCATCCCGCTCCAAGGCTGGGACCTGCAGGATGTGTCCATCTGTGGAGAAGCCAGGCAGAGCCCCGTGCCAGCCCACAGAGGGAGAGAGAGGACGGTGACTGCCACCTGTGCAAACCCCGTGGGGCGTTGGGCAATGAGGAAGCAAAAGAATTGACCCAAACCAACCCCAAGGCAGCAGCGTCAGGGCATTGCATCAGCGCCGGGAGATGCTCTGCAGAGCACTTCCCTTTGTGGTGCAAACCACCCCGCAGCCCAGCCCGGCCAGAAATGTCCCCAAAGGCAAGCAGAGAGGGGACACAAAGCTGGGGTGCACAGTGCTGTGGGATACCCAACCTGAGCAGGGTGCACCCCGCAGCAGTGCCGCTGGGTGACCTGCCGACAGCCCCCAGTGTGATGTGCCCAGCCTGGGACTGCAATATCTCATCAGGAGCTATCCCTTCCTGTTCTGCCAGTTAATGCTCAGGGTGGGATCAGTCCCAGCAGCTTGGGGCCAGGCAAGGTTCTGCTGCTCGCTTCCACCAAGGGCTGGGAGGTGGTGGCTGCCAGGGCAGGTCCCATCCATGGACATGGATGTGTTGTAACACCCCCCCCCCGTCCCATCCTGGGGCTGCAGTCTGAGGTTTCTGTGTCTTTCTAACACATCAACCACTTCCTAAAACCTCTCAGGCCACGTTCTCCAGAAGTTTTTTCCCCATTGTTGCCTCTTCAAGAGCTCCCAATCTGGGCATGAGATCCCCCAGGGTGCCTTGATTTGCTCACACACACACACAGATGGGTTTGTGTCCTTTTGGGAGCCCGCCGGCTCCATCCCCTCATCCCCCTCTCTCCAAGGACACAACCAAGGGGAAAAGCCCTGCATGGAGGGGACCCATCTTGCCCCAGCCCTCGCCACCGGTCCGGCCCGTCTCATTCAGGGCTGTCCCTGCTGCCACCATCACCCCTGTGCCCCGCAGAGCCAGCGGGGAGCCGCCGGAGCCGGAGCCGGCAGCGCTGCCGTTCCCGGGCCGAACGGCAGGGGCCAGCCCGCGCCCGCGCTCGGCGCCGCTGGTGGCAGCCGTCCCCAGCAGCAGCAGAGGATGCTCAGCCTCTGCCATCGCCCCTGTCCCCGTCCCCGTCCCCTCCAGCCCAACACCGCCCCGTCCCGCTGGTGCCGCACCTGCGGTCGCCGCTGCCACCCCAAGGCACACGGGGCACGCTGGAGGCACCCGGCCGTGTGGCACATGGAGCCTGTCACCGCGTCCTCACCAGCACAGGGCTGGGAGATGGGGAGCAGCAGCCACGGCCCACCCGTGCTGTGCTCTGCGGCTGCCCCGTGCTCCATCACCTTTGGCAAACACGGGGATGCTCCTGCTCACATCCGCATCCTGGGCAAATGGGGGACCCCAGCTCCCGTCCTCAGAGGCGCTGTCAGCCCAGATCCTGGCTGAGCCACTCCGGACACTTCCATATGGATATTAGTGGGAAATTTGTCTTTTACCCCTTTCAAATGCTGTTTCCTCCCTGCTTGGCCAGCCTCTGGTGGGAAAGCATTGAGGAATATCAATATCAAATGTAACCAAAGGCAGGCTGGTGGGAATTTGTCTTTTGGCGTTTCCTTCTCCTTTATTGCTTTCCCAAAGAATAAACATTCAGGAGGGCTCTCGGGTGATTCAGTGGAGCAGGAAAGGGCAGGAGACAGGGGGATGCCTGTTCCTTTTGGCAATTCCCATAGGATAATGGCCTTGGAGATTTTCCTTCCAGTAGCAGTGACTGCCCAGTCAGACCATAAGGCTGGGAATAGCCTGGCTTGGTGGACAGGCTGCTTCACCCCCTGGCACTGGGGTCAGTGGGAGCTGAGGATGCTGATGTGGAGAGGATGGGGACTGAAGTGGGTGAACCCACAGCAGTGCAGAGGAAGCGGTGACCTTTGGGAAGCAATCTCCTCACCCGCTGCTATTTATCCAGCTTCCCCAGGGGCTCCTCTTGCTGAGCCTTACCCTGGATGTTTGCACAGGCCAGGCTGGGAGATGCTGGGCTGTGGCTGTCTCCTGTCCAGGGTGGCTCTGGTTTGTGGAGCTGAACACCTTTACTGCTGGAACAACGGCTCTGCAAAAGACTGAACCCTCCTGCCTGCTGGGAGACCCTGGGGAGCTGAGCTGAGGGGAGAAGCCACCCATTCCACTGAATCATGGAGTCCCAGATGGGTTTGGGTTGAAGGGACCTTAAAGCTCCTCCAGCTCCAACCCCTGCCATGGGCAGGGACCCCTTCCACTGGAGCAGCTTGCTCCAAGCCCCTCTGTCCAACCTGGCCGTGAGCACTGCCAGGGATGGGGCAGCCACAGCTTCTCTGGGCCATCACCCTGTGCCAGCGCCTCAGCACCCTCACAGGGAACAGCTTCTGCCTCAGAGCTCAGCTCAGTCTCCCCTGGGGCAGGTTCAAGCCATTGCCCTTGGCCTGTCCCTACAGGCCCTTGTCCAAAGCCCCTCTTCAGGTTCCTTTCAGCTCCTTTTTAGGCCCTGGAGCTGCTCTCAGGCCTCCCCAGACCTCAGTTTGTTCCTCAGCATCCTTATGGCCCTGCGTGCCTCACTGCTGCCATGGCTCAGAGTGCAGGATGTGCTGTTCCCGGGCTCATGGATCCATGCCTGGCTGAGCAGAGGCTGCAGTTGCCTTCAGAGAGGTTACCCCAAGCCAAGCTTCACCCTCTTACTGACCATGCACCACAGCCCTCCTTCAGCCCCAGGGAAGGGTTGGGGCCAGGGAGGATTCAGCATCCCTCCATGCAGGACCCCAGGGGAGATGGGTGCTCAGTAGAGAGGAAGGCTGGACCACCAGCATCCCAGGTGCATCCTTGCCAGCACTCTGTTCCTCATAGGCACCCCAGTATCTGTAGGCACTTCATGTCTGTAGACACCCAACCCTACAGGTAGCCCTCTCTGCCATCAGCCCAACCTCTCTGCCAGCCTCTGGTGCAGCATCTGGCAGGGGGGTGGAACTAGATGAGCTTTAGGGTCCCTTCCACCCCAAACCATTCTGTAATTCTCTGATGATCTCCTGAACAGCACCAAGACCTCAAAATACATCTTATGGGACTACATGATATGTAAGTATATATAAAATATATGGTTCAATTACCAGTATAAGCATCATTGGCTGGTAGAAGAGCCCTGAGTGATGCACAGTTCTTGGCAGACAGATGAGACATGGGCTTTCCTAAGTTGAAAGGAAACCAGTTTACTGAAGGGCTAATTTTGACCGGCCAATTTTGGCTCTACCAAGGAACATCAGTACCTAAAGAAATCACACCATTGACAGAGAAGTATCCCCCGAACTACTCACGCTGCTAGATCAATATAAACCCACACTGCAGCACAGCCCGATGGCTATTTTATTTCAGGAGCCGTTTGGAACACCAGCCTCCGAACTGATCCCACATACAAACAGCAGCACCCGCAGGGTGGCTTCCGAAAGCCTTCCCTTAAAGCAGACCCACTGGTCTATAAACAGGGTTTGTATTGAAGAGCAGGGGCTGCTCCAGCTGCGTGGGGCTGGGAATCCTCCCGGCAGCAAAGCTCTCTGGTTCGGGGTTCAATGCGCGGAGCAACGGGGATGCCTTTGTGCCTGTTTGCGCACAGAGAGTGGAGCTGGTGCTGGTCCCGGGGGATGGAGCTGCCCCCAGGCTGGCAGCAGGGAGCACAAGAGGCTCCTCTCTCGGGCACGCCGCGGGTTCAGGTGTCCGGGAGCACCTCGGTGCCTTCAGCGCTGCTTCCTCCACCGGCACCCGGCGCATCCTGCAAAACCAGAGCGTGATCGGGACCGGCCCCCACCGCCCCGGGGCCATGGCAGGGGGGCAAAGCGCTCTTCGGGCGCGAGTGGCTTCCCCAGCATCCCCACTGCCTTGGTCCCAGAGTTGGCCCTTGGTGCTATCCTCCTCCTCCTGCTCCTCTCCTCATCCTCCTTCTGCCCTCTCTTTGCTCTTCGCCTGGCTGGAAGTTATCCAGGAGGATCTTTAGCCTGAGCTCTGCGCTTCCCCCCAGCGAAGCGCTGTTACTGCAGCTCCTGGCTGCCAAATTCCCAGGAATTCCTCCCTGCCGGCGCTGACAGCGTTTACATTCAGCGCCGCTCAGATAAACCAGATCGGCTGCAGAGGAGCCGGGCGCGGAAGGAAGGGCCGGCTCCTGCTCAGTGTCAGCCCCACCACGCTGGGATGACTTTTTCCTGCCTTTTTTTATCCCTCCTGGAGCCTTGCTCTGAGCAAGGAGCCACCAACCCCCCCCGTGCTGGTGAGGGTGGCCATAGGGAGGTTCACACAGCAAAGCCTGGAGCTCCTGGCTCCTATCTTGGTGCAGATAATGGAGAGGAAAAGACGTGTCCTTCAAGCTGGTGGGAGCCTGCAAGCTCCATCTCCAGAGGCTTCTCACCCTGTGCCACCCAGCACAGCAAGGGAGGACTTCTCCTCACCACCACATCCCACAGGCTGGGTTTCAATGGGTTTTGTGCAGCACAGTTACTTCATATTCTCTTTTGTAATCTCCCCCTTGCAGATGCGTTTCTCTCTGTGACCTCCCTTGGCTGGCACTGGTGCCAGTGTGTTATGGACACAGGCTGGAGATGGGCCACCTCTGAGCCAGCACCTGCACCAGGCCCATGGGGCTGTAACTCACAAATCACAGAGGGGCTTGGGCTGGAAGGGACCTTAAAGCTCCTCCAGCTCCAACCCCTGCCACTGGCAGGGACCCCTTCCACTGGAGCAGCTTGCTCCAAGCCCCTGTGTCCAACCTGGCCTTGAGCACTGCCAGGGATGGGGCAGCCACAGCTGCTCGGGGCAGCCAAGGTGGTTTCTGGAAGCTGGATCTCTACCATCTCCCTTGGATAAGGAATGTCTCCTGGAAAGCAGCATCCCCAGGCTGGGACACTTGGGAACAGTGCTTTTAGCCCACCCCAGGCACAGGGCAGCCAGAGTGTGGCCACAGCCAGCCCAAAGTGATGGAAGTGGGGGTAAATACCAGTACTAAGCAAAGGGCTGTGTCCATATTTCCTCCCTGCAAGGTAATGCTGAAATTCCCAGCTCCTTTTCAACAAGCCATTGGAAAACCAGCTCCATGTCAGCACCCTCCGGCCACAGCTGCTTCTGGCTATTTTCAGCCCAGCATGCAAAGGCCTGAGAGCTCCAGGTCACCACTGCAACCTCCCCACTCCTGAGATGGCCACTCCTTTTGCTCCTGGTTTCCCAGGCAGTGTTTTCCATGGGGAGCACAGCAGCGTGCAGGATTTGCCGACTGCTTGCTTCCACCTGGAAGAGTTCACAGGATGTGGAGGAGACTCCGAGAACTTGGTGCTTTAATAGCACCAAGTAGTTTCTCCTCCAAAACAGACACAACAGGAGAGAACAGATGGAAGCAGGTGGATATTCCTGTCCCCAGGTGGGTTAACCTGTGGTTCACCCCTCCATGGCCATGGCAGGTTGGGCTAAACTGTAAGGGAAGAAATAGGCTCCCCTATACTTGGGGACTCCAGACTAGCCCAAGCGCCTGCCCATCCAAGAGCTATTCCATCACATGCAGGCCTGGAGAACACTGTCGTTGCCATCAGCCCAACAGCAGACAAGCCAGCATCAGGCTCCCCAAGACCCTGAGCAGCCTCCAAGACACCGACCTCTGCCCTTCTCCCTCTCAGACCTCACTGAGCCCTTCCCAGCCTCAGACCGGGGTCCTAAACTGGGATTGCTCCACTTCAAATTGCTTGTGGCCAGATGCTGGTGGTTTCAACCACCCTGGTGGGATGAGCTTCCCCTTCCCTTGCGCTGATGCAATTTGGCATCAGTGCAGAAGAGCACAACAAAAAGGCTTGCTTGGGTTTCTTTTCCAAGCCTTGCATCCCACAGAAATGGGGCTTATGGGACCATACCATGCGCCTGTCTGTCTGTCCATCCATAAGTCCTCTGCCAACAACTTTGGAAAGGCTGGCCGGCGTCAAGCAAATCTGACAGAGGTCTCAAGTACATCATGGGCCTGTTTTACAAAGGAGGGAGCTGGAAAGATCCATGGAGGGAAACCACAACATGACCCAACCATGCTGGGACCCATCGCACTGCAACGTGACCCAGCCGCAGGGAGAGGAACAGTGGGAGCCGCGTGGGACACATCCATGGAAAACTTGGCTCCTGCTGCTCAGGGAGCTGCCTGCTGTTTTTAAAGGCTGGGAGCTATCTCACGTCCTTGGTGGTCGCGGCTGCTGCATCCTGAGCCCATCACCACTGCAGGTTTCACATCCAGAGGAGCCTGGATTCGTGTGCCATGGAGGCTGCAAACCAGCCTTAGGACATCGATAAGGGAGAGTTCCCGGCCAGTCCCATGCAGTTCATTTTCCATACCTGCATCTGGGGCTGGGCTGACAAAGGCATGGGAACAGCTTCTGATCCAGGGAGAGCCCTCAGAGGTTTGCACAACATACCTGGAAGCCAAGCAAGGAGCCCAGAGGAGGAGCAGACCTTCCCCTTCTCCCTTGAGCCCATCAGTGAGATGCCTCCTGCTATTTCTACCATCACCCTTGGTGCGGAGGAGCTGTGAGGGGCACATCCGGGCACATCTCCTCCCTTTGCTGCTGCTTTCCAGCCTCAAAGCCCTGTCCCCAGCATCCCACAGTGCAACCCACAGACCCACACAGCCATGTGGCAGACCCCACATCTCCCCCAGCATCCTCCCCCTCCCCCCCCCCCCCCCCCCCCCCCCCCCCCCCCAGC
>NDXB01011042.1:22844-38207 GCA_002631895.1 Agapornis roseicollis
TCCCCCCCCCCCCCCCCCGACCCCGCCGGAAAGAAGCCAAGCAGAGCTGGAGGAGGTTGGTTGGTTCATCCACTGAAGATACAAGTTTCGGTTTAATAACGCCATTCTGTCGGGTTACAAACATACTAAAAACCTACAAAAAGAAGAACAAGTTACACCCATCGTACACGAAACCAGCACGGAAGCGCCGAGGAACACGCACACAAACAGTACCCGCAGCGGTCACGGAAAGACACGGAGTTACATGGGACCACACCGGGCTCATGGCTGTGGGTCACGGTGGGACTGGTTAAGACATACCAACAGTTAGAGACAACTTCAGCTATGGGAAGCAGTTAGTGGCTGCCCAAGAGGGGTTTTACCCCTCCCTGTGTGCGAGTCGGTCCGAGGTTAGCTCATGGGGTTCCCTTCTACCCAGCAGTACACCAGGGCAGCTCCCCTACGGCAAGGGGCAGGGAAGGCTGAGCTCTGGCATCAGAGTCCAGCCACACAAAGTCTGGTCCCCACTGAAGTCGCTGAGCACCTCCCCACAGACGCTGGGATCCCCTTTACTGGGGCAAACTGGAGCAGAGTGGCAGAGATGCAGGAGGGTTCCCCCGGGAGAGCCTGTGGCTCTGGGGTTTGTCTCACCATAAGGGGACGGAGGGTGGTGGCACAAGGTCTTGAAGGGTTCCTTGTCCAAGCGGCCCTGGTGGCCCTGGGGTGTCCCTCTAGCTGGCTGGGTGGATATGGAACTATACCTGCTGTGAGTGTTGGCCGTAGGGAGGGGGCACATATAGCGGATGGGATCCATGTCTCATCCTAACTCAATGCTTCCTGTTCCTCTCAGCACTGAACTCCCTCTGAGCAGACACAGTGATGACTGCAGGGTGAGGGGACACGAGCTGGTTGATGTGGTGTCCCCAGAGAGAGCCGGGATGAGGTGCTCAGGCAAGACCCTGCCCCAGAGATCCCAGATCCCCCCCAGTATTCATCTGCTGCAGGGGCCACAGAGACTTTCCCACCCAGGCCCTGGGTCCCAGCCCAGTGCTGATGCCAATGCAGAGGCATCAGAGCCAGGGGCCAGATCCTGCCACCACCAAGGAGAGCAAAGCTGAGCCCAAGCACACTGGGAGGTGAAGTGCTGAGCCCCAGTGAATAGGAGCTGGGGTAAGGGAGTCCCCAGCCGGCTGCAGTAGGTGCAGGGGGTGACAGGATAGGCAGTAACAGGGAGCAGCTCTACAGGCATGTGCATGCGTGTGCATCAGAGAGCCAGGACCTGGCTTCCCTTTCTGCTCCTCCGCACTGCATTCCTCAGCCCTGTCACTCTGGAATGGTGTTTCTTCCTTTCTCTGCTCATTTCCATCTCTCCCAGATGAGTTTCCCCTGATTTAAGCAACGCCTCCTCTGTACGGGCAGCAATGGGGGGGGGGAGTTTGCTTTATCTCCATCTCCTCCCTCTCAAGCAATGCCCTGGCTGCCCTCCCTGCTCCATCCCACTTCCTGCAGAGCTGGTAAAAATAAACATGTTTTTGTTTGCGTGCGTTTGCCTGGCTGCGGGGTGGCTGCTGGAGGGGGGGATGTGGGGGGGTGATGGGACAGCAGCTGCACACATCTGGATCACTTGTGAAAGATGTGCCTGCATAAACCAACCCCAAGCCCTGTGGACGCGGCTGCACCAGGTCACGGCCTGGTTTGTTCTAAGGGTGCAAAGGAACAGGTTGGAAACACAAGAAGAAACCAAGCCCCATTCCAAGATGAGCTGGGGGGGAAAAGGGGGGGAACCTCACTGCTGCTCCCCCAAAGCCAAGGCACTCGGGTAAGTGGGGCATGAGCATGGGAACTTTCCATCCACCCCAAAATCACCTCTACCAATTGCGGCTGTGGGAAGGGAGAGGAAGGGTTTGCACTGCTAAAACAAGATTCCCACCTGGAGAACATTAACCTCAAAGGTCAAGATGTGAGCTTGGTCTGAGGGGGAGACACCCCTTACAGAAACATTCCTGGCCCAGCATCCACAGAGCATGAGCTCATCGAAAAGATGCGGTGCTGGATCCGAGGTGTTGGCAGGGATCGATGCACCTCGTGATGCACCCCAAAACCATCAAACCCAGCAGTCCTGCTCCAGGCAAGTGCCCTCCAGCCCCACACTGGAGCAAGGTCAGTGACTGAACAGGTCTTTTCCTATCTGCACAGGCCTAATCCTGACCCCAGCAGCAGCTGCTCTCTGAGGGATGCCTCTGCCAACCATGCTCAGACACGAGCCAGAGGCATCAGCTCTGGCACTGTCACTGGTTCAGGCTGCTGGGCTCAGTTTTGGGGGTGCTGACTCTAAATGACAGCAGCAGAGCAGCATCGCTTGCACCCTGTGCCTGTCCCTTTGCTAAACCCCTGGACCTTGCCAAGGACAACGGTGCCCTGAGCAGTTATTTCACCCAACCCTCTATGCTCCATTGCTCCTCTCCACCTGGTTCATTGTGGGGCATCAGGAGGAAAGAACAGCAAGGCCAAAGAAAGGGGTTGTTGTGATGTTAGTGGGATCCTGGGGCTGTTCTGGGCCTAACCCTGGTCCCAGGGCCCTGGGGAACGCAGCCAAGAGGTTTAGAGCCCTCCCCAAACCCCCCTTTGCCCAGCCGGGGCACTGCCGATGGCACAAGCTCCTGGCTGTGTCTGAGTGAGCCCAGAGGAACAGAAGGTGACGTTTCCCCCCCAAGCACACCTCCTCTGCTGCCTTGAGCAGCAGCCCTGGGCTGCACCAGCATCTGAGCACGCGTGATGGAAGGGGCAGGGCTGGGGTACAACAGGGATGCTGAGCAGGAACCTGCTGTTACAGCCGGGGGAACAAAGTGGAAAACCCCATCAAGAGCTTTCTGGGAGTGGGGACCCCCAACCCAGCAGTGCTAGGGGGCAATGGAGCCCCTTGGTTTGGAAGCAAAACACCAGGGTAGTGAGGCCAGAGCCAATCTCAAAAGGGAACCCCCCTCTCACTACAATAGGGAGCATTGCCCTCAATGCTGGCGCTCCAAAACCACCACAGGTACCTTTCGGTCAGTGCTGGGTGATGAGGATACCAAAGGTCTCCAGAACATCTGATGCCTCATCCCCAACCCTTTGCCAGGCATCCCATTAATCCAAGCACGTGTGCAAGAGGCGCCGGGGCTGCTCCTCCTCCTCCTTTTTGTAACTGAAGGGGAACTGAGGCAGAAACCAAGAGAGCTCACCCAGAGCTCCAAGGGCAGCCGATGCTGGAGCACAATGAGCGCCACAAGCCCTGCAGCCACGGCTTGGATTTTGGGCAGGGGGAAAGAGGCCTTTGCCAGGCACTGGAGCCCCTGATGAGGAGGGATACGGCTCCTGCAAGGGCTGGTTTCCACCAGGCACTTTATTTGAAGGAGCCCAGCTTCACCAAGAGGGCAGCAGCGTGCTCTAAGCAACAAGCTCTTGACTGATCTAACAGAGCAGGGAGCTCCCTTCGCACCCAGGATCCCCTCCTGCTGTGTCTGCTTCATAGGACACACTGATCGCATCCCGAGCCCCCCTTCATCCCTGCATCACTGCTGCTGGACAGACCTACAGACACCAGCTCCCAGGGCAATGGTGCAGTGTGTGCCCCACAAGCCCATCAAGGCTGGGTTGGACAGGCCTTGGAACAAGCTGCTCAAGTGGAAGGTGTCCCTGCCTGTGGCAGGGGTTGGGACTGGAGGAGCTTTAAGGACCCTTCCAACACAAACCATTCCATGAACCTTTCTTCTTCACTCTCTAATGATAGAGGAGCACATCCTGCCCACCCCCTTGCTCCCTTCAGCCCCGGGAGGGTTTGCAGCAGCCAAGCAAGGAGAGGGACTATGGATGAAGGGAGAGGAGAGGGCTGCTGCCAGCCCATGGTGCAGGTGATGGGATGCCAGGAATGGCTCTGGCCGCAGCCATCAGCCCTGTCACCCTGCCAGGTGAGCAGAGAAAGTGCAAAGCAAAGTGTTTTCAGTGCCAGCCGGTGCTCCCCATAAGCATCACACCTGCAAAAGCAAGGAGCCAGGCAGGTTTCCCTGGGGGCTGTGCATGGAAAACCAGGATCGCGCTGTTCATCAGCACTGGGGCTGCACGGCACTGCTGCTTGGGCAAAGGGCTCTGAAGTCGAGCAAGTGTGGTGCAGGATGTGGGAGGTGGTGATGGACAGGCCAGGACAGTGAGACGGAGGCACCAACCAAACGCTCTCCCTTTGAGCTCTGCATCCCCTTCACAGCATCCCCTGCCACCGTTTCACCCCAACCCACCCTCACCCTTGGTGGTTCTGGTTTATTTTGGCTTATTGGGATTGGTTTTAACCCCCCTGGAGATCCAATTGTGAGTTGGCAGCTACCGGAGCCGGCCCTCACGGGCCCCCCAGCCCGAGCACAGACCTTGAGCAGAGACCAGAGTGAAGTCCTGGGGTGAGTGAAGCCCTCCCTGCCCCTCGCCCGGCCCGGGGGCCGCTCACAGGGTGGCCGTGGGGTACTGCGCCCAGCCCACCTCCTTGTAGGCTGCCGTCACGTGCGTGTAGATGAGGGCCTTCATCTTGGTCCAGGCACCGTGCGCCTCTGGGGTGAAGTCGTTGGCGTACTCCTCAGCGATGACCTCCAGCATGACGCCGGTCAGCTTCTGGAAGGCACCAAAGGGTGAACAACTCACCGGGAGCAGCTAACAGCGGGGCTCATCCTGCTCCTCCTGTGACTGAGCTCTCGGGGGTTGATGTTTGGGGGCTCTGCTGACACCCCAGGTAAGCAGCCTGCTGGGGCAGGCAGACCCCCAGCACCATGGGGTGCTGCTGCAGGCTCCAGCATCTCCTCAATTCAGGCATCTCCAATTATTTAGCCCCTTCTACCATGCACTTCTAGCAGAAAGGACACTACAGCCACAGCCATGCAGGCAGGACACAGGCAGACAGGCTTCCCTGAACAGGAGATACTGATGCTCCAGCTTGGCTGCACTGAGGAATGATGATCTGCATGGGACAGCATGGCAGTGGGACACCTCAGCCACATGGGGAGCAACCCTCAGGACCAGCCAGCCTCCACCAGGCTGGGTCAGGCAGCACCACAGCTCCCTCTCTCCTGCCCTCTTCCTAATTCCTAAAGCATCCCACAGATACGGTTTTGCTCCTATCTTTTACCTTAAAGTAGATGGGCTCCACTTTGTGCTTGAGGGCATGGGCCTTGCCCACCAGGGCCAGAACCGAGGAGACCTTTTCGGAGTCATTGAGGTTCTCCACCACAGTGTTAATGGCACCCATGACCCGCCGAGCGTGCTTCCGCAGTTGCAAGCTCCTCTCCATCTCCAAGGGGTCCTCCATGTGCTTGAACTGGCTGAAGTATTGCTTGGCCGAGGGAAAGTTGACAAAAAACCTGCCAGAAGGAGCAGACACCAAATTCCATCAGAGGGTGAGAGCAGGCAGAGGGGTTAAAGCAGAGCATGGAGTGGTGGAGATGCTGGAAACCATCCCCTTGCATCTAACACAGCCAGGGCTGCTTTTCCTCACTGAGTTCCTCCGGAGCTGTGGTATCCAGCTGCCTAAACCCAGCAGGTTAATGCCTTTCTCCCCAGCCTTCTTTATCTGCTGCAAAAGCATCACAGCTGGATATTCATCTACAAACCAGACTGAGCTCTTGGTACCCAGAGGCTCCACCCAGGAGCACAGATGCTATATTCATACCCACATACATCAAAACACCATGTCCTGCCTCAGAGAGCTGGAGAGGAGCATCACCACCTCTCTTTATCCCAGCCACCCTCTCCCAGCCCCTATTCCTCAGTCCCATGGGCTTTATTCCTGCATTGCCACTCAAACAAATCCCCATGCTGAGGATGCCCCCCCCCTTCACACATCAGCCCCACCAGCAGCTCGTGTCACTGCTCATCTCTGCCAGGGGCTGATGTCCCACAGCACCCAGCAGCCTCTCTGAGGGGCTGAGCACCCCCTTTGCTGCAGGATTACACCAACCCTGATGAAATGCAGCTGGAGCAGGTGAAGCTGTGGCTGCAGCTGGGTTCCCAGGGCCAGCAGGTGACAGGGTGCAGGGCTGAGGCCACTGATGGGCACTCTTGGCGGCCAGGGCTGATGCTGGTCTCACATTAACCATCCCTTTCCANATGCTGAGGATGCCCCCCCCCCTTCACACATCAGCCCCACCAGCAGCTCGTGTCACTGCTCATCTCTGCCAGGAGCTGATGTCCCACAGCACCCAGCAGCCTCTCTGAGGGGCTGAGCACCCCCTTTGCTGCAGGATTACACCAACCCTGATGAAATGCAGCTGGAGCAGGTGAAGCTGTGGCTGCAGCTGGGTTCCCAGGGCCAGCAGGTGACAGGGTGCAGGGCTGAGGCCACTGATGGGCACTCTTGGCGGCCAGGGCTGATGCTGGTCTCACATTAACCATCCCTTTCCACCCCATTTGCACAGGAGAGAACCAGGTCAGCGCTTGCTTCCCGTTTCACCCAGCTCCCTCCCTACAGGGGTCTCCTTGCCTCCTCTTTTGCTTGGACCAGGGAAGGATGCTCAGGAGGTGGCAGACGTCTCCCAGGGCTGTCCCCATCATCCAGATGGATGCCCTCATCCCCTCCCAAGCCATAACCCCTGCCCCAAGCACAATCCCAAGCCATGTGAACCCATCCCACCTCTATTCCCAACCATCACGACCTCCTTCCAGGACCAGGTGGGATTCTTTTCCCCACCTCTATTCCCAACCATCACTACCTCCTTCCAGGACGAGGTGGGATTCTTTTCCCCACTCCCCAGATCAACTCATCATTGAGGACCAGCCTCGTTTACCACTGCGTTATCCTCCTTTTCCCTTCCTTCCCCCGCTCCCTTGGCTTGTGAAAGCTTGGGGGCATTGCCAAGGAAGCGGCGCGAAGCAGCGCCTGGAGTGCACCACGGCTCCTGCTGCTTCCCCGAGGCATCTGGGATTCATCAGATGGCCCAAAATAGGTTTTGGAGGTGTGAAGGCAGCGAGCAGGGTGGGGGAGGAAGGAAGGCAGGCAGGTGGAAGAGGGAGACAAGGTGTTGCTTTTGAAACCAGGAGGGGACCCATGGCAAAACTCCTGTTACTGCCCAGCCTCCCCCTCGCCAAAGCTCCTCCTCTCACATCTGGTCCCTGTTGGGAGAGATCCCCCCCGGCTCCTGTCCCCAGAGATGCTCAGCCTGTCCCCTTCAGCCCGGAGCTGTCAGGGGGGTGGCTGGGGATGGACATGGGACCCCAGCCCCAGCCATGCAGGTAGCGCCATTCCCAACAGAAGGATGAGTGTTCCTCTTTCAACGGCACCATTTTTCCATCCAGTCCCAGCATCCTTCTCCCCTGTCCCATCCCTCCCACCTCTGCTGCTGCCCCAATCCTACAGCTCCAGCCAGCCCTTGGCATCAATGTCCTCCAGCTACAGACATCCAACACCGCACCAAGGTCAGAGCTAAGGCTCTGCCATCCCTGATACTGAATCTTTCCCCCCTTACCCTCTGGCTCAAGCTGGTATCCCCTGGGCACTGGGAGCAGGGGGTGCTGCTGGAAGGGGGACCTGCTGCCCACAGACCACTCCAAGCAGGGGATGGAGGCTGCCAGCAGCCAATGCATCCCCAATCCCAAACCATCAGAAGCTCCCTGGAAAGCCCTGTTTGATCTCAGCTCAGGGACATGATATTAGGAAGAGCCAGGGAATGAGTTAAGGAAAAATTCCTGGTTCTTTCAGCAGAAGGGGTACAGCAAGCGGGAACCAAACCCTGAATCCCCAGGGATCACAGCATCATCCCACCAAGAGAAGGACCAAAAGAAGCCACTGGGACCAATGCCCTTTGGGAGCAGGAGCTGAGGCTTCATGCCTCCCCCCTGGCATCACCTCCACCTCTCTGCCCCTTTCATCAGCTCCATCAGGATTAAACCACCAAAAACTCCCAGCCTGGGTGAAGCCAGTGAAGGATCCAAATATTTGGTTTCCAACCATTCCCCACTTCACAGACCCTGGAGATGATGTTCCCATGGGAGCTGAGCACTAACAGCTTTCCTAAGGGACCTGCAAGAGTGGAGGGATGCAAACCCAGCAACCTCCTCCTGTGCTCAATGCTCCCCTTCCCTGATGGGGAACTAAAACAGGGGAGCCCAAAGCATCTCTGCTTTAAGCTTTTAATCTGTGGCTGGCTGGAGACCTGCACCTTCTCCTTCTGCAGGGGTGGAGAGAGGAAAACTCCTGCAGGAAGAGCTGGCCTGGAGCAAATACTTGAGCTGTGGAACCAAGGGGGAAGGAGGCTGGCTCAGTGCTCCGTGTTAATAAACAGAGAAGATTAATTTAACACAAAGGTTAAATATAACCAGAGGAAAGGAGAGGGAAAGGAAAAAGAGGGGGAAGAAACAAAGCAAGGCAAACAATAGAGAGCTGGGAGAGGTGTCAGTTGGGGTTTTTCCATCTACAGAACATTTCTGAGAGTTCAAACATCCCAGGCTCTGGAATTTTGTTGGGTCATGGTGTGCGTGTGTGTGTCTGGGGCTCTTTTTCTTCATCAGAGTCATTAAACAGATGACATTTCCCATTCCATATCACCACAGATGATGATTGATGGGAAGCAGATGCCTGCATACCAATCTCATTAAGTTTCTTTTTAAGCGCTTCCATTCTGAGCCCGCTCGTTTGTGCTCTGGGAGCTGCATCTGGAGTCGATGGACAGGATGTCAGCTTTGCTTCTCCTCTCCCTTTTGCCCTTTTAACAACTTTAAGGACACAACAGCAGAGCCAAAGGAAATAATTAAGGTGCAAACCCATTGCAGTCACTGAGAACCTGGTTTCTACCCAGGAGAGGCACCACTTCCGCATCTCCCCATCTTCCTCCCTCTCCCAAACCCCACACAGAGGAAACCTTCATGCCCTTTGCCTCCTCCTTTCCCCAGCTGAAAGGATGAAACCTGGGTGCTGCTCCCTTGCCCCCCCCAAGCACCTAAACCCTTGATGCTTCACTTCCCCTGTTTGTAAAGTGCAGGGGGAAGTACCAGTGAGCCCTCCAAGGTGCTGGCAGGCTGCAGCCGAGCCTCAGCCACCGCTCATACCCTTGGTTTTGCTACGTTTCCCTACCCGTGCGTTCATGTTTTCTCTCACCTCATCTCTTTATGTGGGAGAAACTCTCTCTGACGCAGCCTGGAGTCTCTCTGTGTCCCTTTCCCAACCTCTCCTTCAACTCCTTTCTGCTCAGCAGCTGATAATGGGTAGGCAGGTGCTGTGTGATGCTGCTATTTATTATGCCCAGGGCTGTCACTCACTTCCCCCTGCTCCTCCCAGCCACCTGTAGTCCATCATCCCAGTTCCAGGAGTGCTGGGTACTGCGCCCAGCCCAAGGTGGGAAAGGTCCCAGCCATGTCATTGCCACTGCCCAGCGAGACAGGGAAAGGCAAATCTGAGTGGAGGAAGAAGAGGATGGTGCCTGCCTGCGTCCTCTCCATGAGGGCTCACGAGGGTGGAGGTGGTGCTGGGCAGCAGCTCCACAGTGAGAAGGCTGGAGGCAAAAGGGCCGAGTTCCTGGTCCACGCAGTGATGCTAAATTCAAGCAGTACAGCTGAGGAGAAGAGCTGTTGCTCTCCTCTTCCCATGGCTTTCCTCCAGCGGAAGCCCAAGTCCCACTGCAGAGCCTTGGGAGCAGATTCCAGCACATCTCTAACACCCCAGGCACTGCAGAGCCCCAGGGACCAGGACACCCCAGTGAGGGTGGGGAAGGTCCCAGCAGCAAAGATGCAGCTGAATACATCAGGGTATGAGAAAGCAAGCAAGCAAGTTCATGTCCTGCTCACACCCCCAAGTCCTCATCGCTGTTGTCTTCCCCTCCCACATGTGTAGATTCAGCCCAAAGCCTCTTGGCTTTGATGAACCTTTAGGCTGAGGTAAGGACAGCTGTCACCAGATAAAGGAATTAACAGCACCAAAGTGGCTCTCCCTCACACCTCCAGTTTCCTATGGCCCTTCACTCAGTGCCTTCCTCCACAGCATCATCCTCAGCCCCTCCACATCGGTGTCCTTGTCCCTCTCTGCTGCCAAACCACTGTCCCTGCCTGCATCCCTGGCCACTGGGTGCAAGCAGCAGGCAGGGACATCACATCAGCCCCTCCACCTTGACACCAGCATCTCCCCCCACACCAGATGATGGGGATTAGGAAAGGATGCTAAGAGCTGACTCTTGCCTCTGAGGCATGACAAGGATGGAGCTTGCTGGAGCCCCGCTCCATGTTCCCCATCCCCAGGGACAGTGGAGGGGTCTGGGGGTGGAAGTCAACCCCTGGCTGGGTGGAGAAGGCATAACCCAGCTGCACAAGGACGTGGTCCCTGCGCTGGGATCTGTCACAGAACCCCAGTGAAATTGGGAACACGACGCCTGCCCCCTCCTCTCCCACCCAGGGGTGCCCCTGCAGCTCTCAGGCGTGGAGCGGGATCCTTTTAACCTTTGCAATAGATGCAAGAGCATCCCTGGGGCAGGGGAAAAGCTCTTCTGGGGTCACCCCAAGAGCTGTGCCGGGTGTGGGATGTGCCGCAGGGATCCTCACACAGCCCCTTGGCCATGAAAGGGCTGGCTCCAGGTCCTGCAGTCAGAGAAAACCCAGTGCAAGGAAAGGGGCTGCTCCTGCACAGAGCTCATTGAACCCCCCTGCAGCCCTTCACTGCCCAGGAGGGGGCTGCTGCTTTGGAAAGGGTTCCTCACGCGTGTCCTGGTCAGCGGGACTGAGCCCCACTGCTCTTGGTCGCTCCTTGTCTCCAAACAGAGATGTCTCCAGCTTGACCCCAATGATTCCAAGTGTGTGACAAGCCCTGGAGGCTTTCACTGAGCCCTTTTCCCAGCGAGGTACTGCAGCAGGGGCATCTCCCTGAGCTGCTCTGCTCTGAAATTGGTCCTCTGGCATCCAGTAACGAGCCTTTCCCTATGGACACATCTCCAAAGCACTTGGGGCTAGCTGTAAATCATTGCTTTAAGTGCCAGGTTTGAGTGGGTTCAACCCATAGGTTTAGGTTCAGCTGGGGTAAACCATGGTTTGCTGCCCGGCCAGACTCACTGCTCAGGCTCTTTGCTATGTTCACCTAAGCCTTACAATAACGTCTGGCTTCCAAGGAGTGCTTTTACATTGCAAAGCTCCTTGCAAGCTGTCTGGATCCAGGTGTATTAGCTCAAACTGAGCGGCCGCTGAAATCCAGGGCCTGATTCTGCCCTGGCAATCCTTCCACTTCCCCTCCTACACCTCCTCAGAGGGAAGGGGACGGGAACAATGTCGGGAGATCGGAAACTGATGGGGCTGGAGCGGAGCTGGAGGGAGCAGTGATGGAGAAGCCCTGCAGAAGTGGCCCAGCCCGCGGTGGCCGATGGCATCGCCTGTCCTTGGCACGGCATTAATACTTGGTGTGGATTTACTTAGGAGCTGACAGAAGCTATCCCAGTGCTTTATCCCTGGATGGGATCCGTGGAGTTTCGTGGTCCCACATCTGTGACTGTGGTACGTGTGTGTGGGTGTGGGAGAGGATGTGTGTGATGGGACATGGGACAGGCTGCGGCTTCAGTCCTGGAGGCCTGGCTTTATTGGGTCTGGAATGGAGCGAGGATCCCGAGCTGATGCTCCCCCTGCCTGGGTGCTCTCTGGGATTGGCAATCACAGAACCAGCCAGGCTGGAAAAGACCTTTAAGCTCATCAAGCCCAGCCCTGACCCCAGCACTGCCAAGGCCACCACTGAACCATGCAATGAATCCTGTTAAAGCAAGGGGGGTGCTTGGGGAGTGATGAAGGGCTCCTGTGCTGCACAATGAGCGCTAATGCAGGTACCAGAGGTGCTGAGAGCTCCTCTCGCATCCCTGGGCCCCCCTGCTGGGAGCTTTCATGAAGGGATCCTATAAAAAGTGACTGACCCTTAAATTCCAACCGGGGAAACTGAGGCACAGCAACGAGCCAGGGGGCATGGGGACCTGTGTGTGGAGCCACCCAGCCCATACACACAGCTCCAGATGCGAGCTCCAGCTCCTGCTCCAGCCCCACAAGGGTTAAGGCAGTGGCTGTGAGATGGAGCCTGCAGAGGCCCCATAGCCCCGGAGGAGGAGGAGGAGGATGAGTGTGGAGAGGAGCCTGTGCTTCCTCCGCCGTGAAGCTCCCCCACCGAGGAAATGGTCAATTAGAGGCAGTTGGAAGCACGCAGCACATTCCCATGATCCGGTGGCTGCTCAGCCTGCAGTGCCCATTACGGGTGTTTGTGTCCCCTGGGCCCCCAAAGGCTCTGTGAGATCAGGACCCTGCTGTGCTGCAGGCAGGACCGCAGGGGTTTGCTGTGGCTGCGGGTACTGCCATGAGGGCTGAGAACACAGTGCCCAAATCCGTGCCTCAGCTTCCCCATCTGCAAAGCATGGGAAGGCTGGAGTAGAGGAGGAGCTGCTGGGCTGGGGCTGGAGGAGGAGCAGAGGGAGCTGGATGGGCACTGCAGCCCTCCCTATCACTGCCTTTGGGTGGGCATCGCTGCCTCCACACTCAGGGCAATGGATCAGGCCCCAGGTTCATTGTGACCCTTTAAATTCAGAGGGGTTGCCCTTCCCACATAGGAAAAAGTCATTCCCTGCCCCCAGAAGCTCTGGATGGATGGAGAGCGGACAGAGCAGGAAAACACGGAGGGACCCTCTGCCACCAGACACAGGCAACTCCCTGGTCACAACCCCAACAACAGAAGTGCAGGTGCTAACTGATGTGCCTCACTCTGCAGATGGGGGTAGCACCAAACAGGTCCCACCGCCGTGCACCCCCCTTCCCTCTCCTTGGCCACCCATGTGCACATCCCTTTCTGCCTCAATTTCCCCAGCAAGGTGTTGAGGAACTCCAGCCCTGTGCCAGTAAAGCATGGAGGATGGCTGGGGTGTCTCTGAGCCCCCGGCACCTTGCAAAGGTG
Organism: Agapornis roseicollis; assembly: GCA_002631895.1. Taxonomy (NCBI): domain Eukaryota; kingdom Metazoa; phylum Chordata; class Aves; order Psittaciformes; family Psittacidae; genus Agapornis; species Agapornis roseicollis. The sequence goes on from NDXB01011042.1 coordinate 35,731, forward strand.
CACCCAAAAGGGTGTTGGGCCAGCTCACACCGATCACATCCATCGCACCCATCACATCCATTGCATCCCTCACATCCTCCACGTCCGTTGCACCCATGGCATCCATCGCACGGCACCAGCAGCCTCCCACCGCCCCCTCCCCAGCCCCGACCTCTGGAGCTGCTGAATCATGTCTTGGGAAGCGGCTGCATCCCTCCCGCACCGCCTGGGCTCCCGGCGGCCTCCACGCATGACCCACTTCTCCCGGCGGCTGATGCCAGCTGGGAAACGCAGCCGATGGTGCTCCCAGCCCCGGCCACGGCGGCTTTATCCGGGCACACGCGTCCCAGGGGAGCGCAGGTTGAGCTGTTGGAGCTGCTGGGGGGAGCGGGGCTCGGGCAGCAGCATGAGGCTCTCCTTGGGAACGGGGTTTGCTGCCAGAGGGAGCCGTGGCACAGGGATGCAGGCAGATGTGCTGCTCCAGCCGGGGATGCTGGAGGGGACAGGAGCTCTCCCACACTCCACCACCACCATCCCTGGGGATGCGCACTGAAAGTCCAGACCTTACTTGAAGCATCCCAGGGAAGCTCTGGCTGAGGGAGCGGGTGATGGGTTTAGCTGGGATGTGCCAGGGCACATGTCATGGACAAATATGGGAAGGCTCCCAGGGAGCCGGGGTTCACCATAGGAGCCAGCTCAGTGGTGTCCTGGTGGCACAGCCATGGGGGAACCCCTCAGCACAGGGCTGAATCCCACCCAGGGGGAAAACCTCGAGGAGAAACTTCTATGGGTGAAGTTTGAGTCAGGACCAGAGCTCGGCCACGTGGTCCCCATGGGGCCATGGCTCCACCTGGGTCCCGGGCAGGAGCTGCTGGGCCAGACCCTGCTGAAGCTCATGGGGAAGCTGTGGCTGCCCCATCCCTGGCAGTGCTCAAGGCCAGGTTGGACACAGGGGCTTGGAGCAAGCTGCTCCAGTGGAAGGGGTCCCTGCCCGCTGCAGGGGTTGGAGCTGGAGGAGCTTTAAGGTCCTTGCCAACCCAAGCCAGTCTGTGGCTCTATGGTGGGGAAAAGAGGAATTTCTCATCCTCCAGCCCTCTGCCAACTGCAGCTTCAAACCCAGCCCAGGTGGGTTTGGTGTCACAGCTCCTGACCAGCCTCGTTGGCTACGTGGAGCAGGAGCCATGGGGCCCACTGTGAACCAGCTCTGAGACAAGGAATGCCCGAGGGGAGGCAGAGAGGGGCCTCAATGTCATTTCGGATTCTCTTCAGCGGGGTCTTGCCCCATTGCAATGCTGGCAGCGAGCCTGGAGGGGAACCAGCCCCTGCTCTCTGCAGATCCCGTGGGCTCGGGGATCCCATTTGCTCTCAGCCTCCTGGAAAACTTTCGGAGGATGATTAACAAAGAGCGCATCCATCCGAGGGGTTCTCCCAGCGCCCTCAGCCCGTGCTGCAGGAGTGAAATGGGAAGGACACAACCCAGGCTCCTGGATCCGGGTCCAGGAGGGATCCCTGCTTTGCTGGTCCCCAGGATGGGTGATGGGAGCTTTGTCTCTCTACAGAGCATCTTTGCTGTTTGCCAACAGGTCAGTGTGGGCATCCTGCCTGCCCCTCTCTTCACTCTTCACCATCCTCTTCTCCCCACTTAAATAAGGGAAAGGGCCTCCGGGTGCTGCACCCCACGGACACCCCAAACTCCCGGCATCTGCCGCACCCCATGGGATTCCCACTCGGCGCTTTCCCGGGGTACCTGGACAAGGGATGCACCCCCCAGACAACACAAGAAGCCTGCCTCTGCTCTCCTCCTCCAGAGCATCTCTCCTGCTTGGTTTCACGAGCTGCCCCAGCCCCACGCCATCAGGTGATGCTCAGCATCCCGCTCCGGGGGTCCTGTGCCCCCCTCTCCCTCCTGTGCCCCCCACATTCCCCCTTCCACCGCCAACTCCAGCACTCTCCTTCCCACCGACGCTGCCGCCGGAGGCACAGATGGTGCCCTGGGAGTCACACCTGCTTTGGGTTTGATCTTGGCTCCCAACTCGCATTATTTCACCCGCCAGCCTGCTACGTTCCGATGCCATCCATCCGCACGCAGCTAACGGAGGGGGGTGGGGGGTGGGGGGGAAACACCACAACCACCCCCAGCCCACCCCAGCACCGCTCTCCTCCCCACCCCGCTCCTCCACATCCCCCCCCCCTCCCCCCCAGCTCCATCCACGGGCTAAGGTGACCTTTGTGATGGCAGCAGCTTCCCCCGAAGTCCCCGGCAAGGCTCCCCCGGCCGCCACCCCCCGGCTCGAAGGTGTGGAAATCAGAGGAGTGCTGTGAAACCCTCCCTGCTCCCAGGCAGCAAATACACCCAGCCAGCTCCCCACTCGCTGTCATTCATTCCAGTCCGGTTCTATATATTGTTCTGCCTCTTCCTGAGCTATAAAGAGATGCAGTTGGATTTGCTGCTTCCCTGGGTTTTTTTTTTTTTTTTCCTTTTTTGCTTGGTTTTTATA
>NDXB01011042.1:38316-53108 GCA_002631895.1 Agapornis roseicollis
TTTTTTTTTTTTTTTGCCTTGTTTGCTTGGATTTTAAATACCTGATGAGTATGGAGACCCCCACGTCCTCGCAGTTTGCATAGACTCTGCTCCATGTCTCTTGAATCACCTTTTTCTCTGCGTCTGAAATCTCTTCACTTCTTTCCCATCTCTCAATCTCCATTTCTCCCTGGACTTTCTCCATGGAAAACAGCCGGCAGGATCCTCCGGGAAGCCAGGAGGAGATCAAGGGAGATGTGTGTGAGCGGGTATATCCTGGGGAGGAGAGACAAGGTGTTTGCTCAGCGGCTCTGCCGATGCGGGGATGTGTAAATGTGTGTGTGTGTGTGCGTGTGTGTGTGTGTGTGCGAGCGCGGCTGCTGCCGCCGGGCTTGGCGATGGAATTGAGCCGAAGATCCCGGGGTTTGCTGCGTGCGATCAGATCTCAGCCCTCCTGGTGCTGCCCATGGCTGGAGTTGGCTTCAGCTCGGCTCGGATGCGAGAGCCTGACTGATGGGGAACTGCCTAAAAGTGAAATATTCAAAGGCATCGCAAGACCAGCCTCTTTACCAACGTGTGAACGTGAGCTCACTTTCTCCCTCTCTCCTCCTCTCTCCCACTCCTCCCTCCTTCCCTGGGTTTTTTTTTTTCCCTTCCCAAAAGGGAGGGATGAGGGGGATGTTCTGGGCAACATCAGCTCCGTGCTGGGGGGTGGGAGGTTTTTATTCAGCCCTTGTAAACAGCTCCGGGGGAATTCAGAGCCCAAAGTGCGAGCTGAAGTTATCCCAAGCGCTGCCGGTGCTCAGCTCCCCCCTGCTCTTCGTGTTCCGTGTTCTGAAGGACAGAGCCTCACCTGCTTCTGATTCTTGGGCTGCACGAAGAGCCGGGTGAGACCCCAAAGCACCCCCTCACCCAGCATCCCTCTGCCACCCCAAAGAGGTCAAGGTCTGTCCCACAGGGACTTACTCATTGACAAGAATTTGCTCCCCTTCCCGTGGCAGGACCCAGCTGTGAAGGGATCCAGAGTTAAGGCACTTGGGAAGGGAGCAGATTCTTACTCTGGAGTGCCTGGGTAGGGATGGGGAGCACGGGAACACCTCCACGCCAGGCTCCCCGCTGCCTTCCTGCGCGTCCTTTTTGGGGCTGCTCTTTACCCCAGTGCCATTCCCAGCTCCCTGACGAGCCGGATGTAACACCCGCAGCACAGCGGGAACGCCGCGGGGACCTGTAATAACCGACAATCCCCCAGAGGGGGATCAGACACAAGGGAAGCAGCCGGGTGCGCTCAGCATCACACGGACAGACAGGCTGAGGGGCAGGCATGGGCCGGGGGTTTGAGCCCATCTGGGGCTGGAGCTTTGTCATTGCAGAGCTGTCACTGCTTTCTGCTGTGTTTCCCCTCCGGAGCAGCCAGATCAGCAGCGTCAGCACATCTGCTCCTGCAGAGCTGGAGAGGGATGGAGGAGACGCTGCCCACCGGTCCCCCACTGTGGGTATCCTACTGGATTCATACAGGGGCAGACTGGGAGCCCTCGGCTCAGGGACACGAAGCTCAGCTCACCTGGGAGCTGCCAAACCCATGGTGTGAAAGCACAGCAGCCACCCCTACCTGGCTGGAGGTTGGCCATCACTCAGGTCCTCAGTGACAGCACCACCAGCTTCCAGAGCATCAGATTGGCAGCGACCAGCTTGAAGTTTATCCTTGTCTGCTGTCCACTGGCCATGAGCCTGAGCTCAGGCGTTAGCCACGATGTCCTCAGGTGGCCACCACGCTCTGGACACAGGGTGGCATGGCCAAGCTTATCACCGCCCCTTAAAATGCAGGGGAAAAGCAGCTGTGCTTGGTTAGACCCAGCTTAAAACCAGAGCAACACTGCAGTGCAGTGCTGGTGCTTCCAAAAGGGAAACCCCTCAAACCATAGCAAATCTGAAGGCTCAGGTGATAACCCAGGTGGGGCACTGGTTAAGTTATTACTTGCTGTGTAACAAAAAGGACTCTTTGAAGCTTCTGCACTTGGTGCTTCAGTCAATTCTGGTACCTTCACCTGGCTCCTCAGCACTGGCAGTCGAAGGGTCTTGGCCCAAGAGTCTCCATTTAGAAACCTGAGAATATCAGAAAATGCTGGAAAAGTGAGAGCCTTTTCCAGGCTTTGCCTCCCTCTTGGGTCCCTTCTTTGGGGTCTCCACATGTGGCTCTGTGATGGCAGGAGCCCAGCCCCATCCCCATGTACCGCAAACAGGGGCTGAGTGAAGCGGCAGCAATGCTCTGCTGCCCCAAAATCCCAAATGAACCCCGACAGCCCTGAACTTCAGCATCTTACCACAGACATGGGACATAAATCAAGGCCCAGGGTGCAGGCACACACTGTCACATGCCAGCCACCCGTTTCCATGGTTTCCCATGACTATGGCTCTCCAGGGCTCAGGGTGAGGAGGCGACTTGTTCCAGAAGGAGAAAGATGCTGGTTGACACCATTGCTGGGAAATCCTGGCTGGGAATTGCACTGGCAGGCCCAGTGCAGCCCTATGGAGGATCTGGTGACCCTTTGGTGCAAGGTGCTGTGCCAAGGGAGGTGGAACACTGGCCTTGGTCACTGCCCCAGAGGGTGGCCCAGGGATGGGGACAGAAGATGTGGTCCCCACAGCCAGTGGAAAGGCTGAGCCTGGGTAATCCATATGAAATAAATCAGTGCTTCTCTCTCAGATCCCAGTTCAACACGCTGATCCTTCATCCCTCTCCACTGGAGCATCACATCCCTCCTACTTTCCACCTCCTTCCCACAGACCTGTCCCCACAACAGGGGACACTGTGGAGCCGGGGCTGCTCCTCCCATAGCTTCTGCATGATATCAAGAAGCCAAGCTCCTGCTCAAGCCGTTCACCTCTCACAGGGCCGCAGGGGTGAGGACGGGCTCCCGGGATGTACCATGTTCCTGCAGGATCTCCTCCCGCCGGCCGACGGCTTTTCCCGCTCCCGCCGTGCCCTCCCACATCGCCTCTCCTCCTCCCTTGCGCTGGGTGCAATGAGAAATGTGCTTGGCTCCCGATCCTCAAGTGGGAGGTGAAGGCAAAATCCCGAGCCTCCAGCTCCCCGGCGCGTGGGATGCGGGTGATGGCAGAGCCCCCCCCTTGACTCCTCCTCTGTCTCCGGAGCGAAGGTGGGAACCCCACATCCAGACCCTCGGGGCTGAGCCCACCTTCCCTTGTACATGGGGACTTCAGGGAGCAAAGTCAGCTCCTTCTCACAAACACCAGTTCCTGCAAAGGCCCCAGGAGTTCCCTCTGGGAATGCTTCGGGAAAGAGCCGCAGGAGCTGCCCCAAGCCCTTGGTGCTGGGACCCTTCTCCAGACCCTCAAGACACCAACCTGGCCAGATCCGGAGCAGGCCTGGCCTTTTGAGTGAAATAAGGCTGAAGATGCCAGTGTGGTAAAGCCAAGAGCAGCCCTGACTCTGTTCCTCCTCCATCAGAGCTGGACAGGGAGGTGAAAGATGATGATGGGGATCTGTCACTTTTGCTCCCACCGATGTGGCCATGGGATGTTGCATGTCCTTGGGTATTCCTCCTTCATCCTGCTCTCAGAGCCCCTCCAAGCTGCTGCTTTATCTCACCCAGAGATGCTGGACTTGTCACCCTGACCATTGCTGGAAGGAAGCCCTGGGTTGCCACCCAGCTCACCTGGCATTGCCCCAGCAATGATTCCCTTCTCCCCTCCCCTAATCCATCCCTGCTGCTAACTGCAAAGTCCTGGCCAGCAGAGGAATAACAAGACTTTAGGAAATGGCTTTGCAGTGCCTGCTAGCCGGGAGGGAAGGATTTAGCCTAAAGCCTGGATAAATGCTCTGCACTTATTGCAGGTTTCCTTCCCTGGCTCATCTGATCCCAGGAGACCCGTGCGCAATCCTGATGCTCCAGCTCTGTGCTGGCAGTGCCTGCAGCCTCTGAGCCATTGCTGCAGGAATGGGCTGGAGGACATGTCTGGGAGGTAAAAGAGGGTACAGCCAACAGGACCCCCCCGAGCCAGCTGGGAATGCATCAGTGCCTGCATCTCCATCACAGGGGATGCTGTGGGATCCCAGAGTAATCACAAAGCTGTTGCCAACGTTGCTGGCGTGCTCGGTCACTCATTGTAAAGAGCAGTAGTATTGAGAGACTGGGATCCCCCAGCTCCATGTCCTCCACCCTGGGAAGAGCAGGGCCAGGGAAGTGACAGTGCAGGAGCTGCTGTCCTGTTCCAGCCATGGGCAGCCCCAGGAAGTGGAATGGGACAAAGCTGAAGCAGACATTCCTCCTCTGATTGAAACCAGACCTCAGGCCCTGCTGCCGACTGGAGCTGGTGGGGAATGTGTTTAAACCAAACCAGCCTTCCCTCTCCTTCCTGCATGGAAATAGGGTTCGTCTGCTCTGGGGCTGAAGTACAACAGATGTGGCGTTGTGCAGAGACCGAGGTGCCACCGAAGTAAATCCCAGCGGGACCCTGCCCTGAGCCCTCAGCTCCCAGAGGGGACCTCAAGCCCTTGGGCCACCTTGACCTCAACCTCACCACCCACATATGGGAACAGGATGGGGGAGATGCTCTGGGGACCGGGACAGCAGCAGCGCTGGGGTGATGCCCGGGAAGGGAGCACAGGATGGGAACACACAGGCAGGACCCTCGGCAGCAGCGGGCAGGGGTGGGTGAGCCGGGACAATGCAGCCTCCCCATGACCTTCCCAAACCTTGTGTCAGCTTCCTGCTTCCCTCCCCAGAAACAGCGCTCCCAGCCCACACAGCCCAAAGGATCCCAAGGATTGGGCAATGCCGGGGAACAGGAGGAAGCAGAGAGGGGCCCTGGGAGCAGGGCTGGGTGCTGCTCGGTGCTCGCAGGCAGTGCACAGCAGGGTAAGAAGCTGCCAAGGCAGCCCTGGAGAGCACTTCCCACCCACACCAACCCGGTCCAGGGCTGGGAACTGCTCAAACCCCCCCAGTCCCACACTGGGATTTGAGGAAACCGAGGCCCTGTGATGCAGCTGGGAGGGATGAACCAAGAGGCTCAGGTGCCAGATCCAGCATCCCGGGGCTGCACGGGCAAGGTCCCATCCGGCTGCTGCACCTCCTCGGACCATGGTGGTGTCACCACCTTCCCCTCTGTGTCTTCCCCATGTCAAGTTCTCCCCATGGCAGGAGCCAGCCACCCCCCGGGAGCATGGCCCCTGTCAGAGCCGGACCCGTCAGCGGTAAGCAAGGCTGACAGGGTCCTTGGGAAACAAGTCAGTGCTTCCAAACCGATTCTCTTTGCTGCTCTTTCCCTTCCTGAAGCTGGTGTGAGCATGGCAGGGGTTGCTCAGGAAAGCCAGGAAGCTAATATATTCATGTCATCTTGCATTTGGTGCCAGGACATGAAGTAAACACCGTCAGGGACCTCGCTCCGGTTCAAAGACAAGCCCTGTTTCTTATTCCGATCACATTATCCATGCTCCCCGTACAGCTTCATTGATTCATATCTTAAAAAGAAAAGCCTTCAAAACCCATTAAGGCTGCCTCGCCGTTCCAGCCCTGCTCTCAAGGGCCAGGGCAAGAAGCATTAACTAATCTGCTCACATTACCTTGCCTTTGAACCGAGCAGCTCTCGGCGTCAATCAAGAGTGTTTGGAAGCGATACGCACCCATGCGGGGCGAGCCTGGGCTGCCGAGGTCACCCAATGTCAACCGAGTGGCATTGATGTGCCCATTCCCACTCAGGGAGCATCCAGGGCTTGTGCCTATGGTGGAGCAGCCCAAGTTATGGTCCTCTGTTTGGCCACCGAGGACCACACGGTTAGAAACAAGCCCATGGAGGAGCAAGAGCGGGGCCCTTGCTGGTGTCGGTGCGGCTGGGGCTCAGCAAGCAGCGATGTCCTCGCAGGGATTGCGAAAGCCACGGTGCTATTGCCAGAGAATAAGAGGTCCTTGCAGCCCCCAGGGCTCAGCTCGGCAGCAGCCGCTGTTTATGGGGCTTCCATGACTTCAGAGCACACTGAAACGTGCTCCCGGGAGCCCAGTGTGCTCCAGCCGGGACACGGGGCTCAGCCACCCCGCGCTCCCCAGTGCCTTGTGCAAGGCGGCTCCGCGCCCTCCGGCCTGACTTCCACTCGGGAAGGGATCACTCACTCCCATTTCCAGCTGGCCGCAGGACACACTCGGGCTGCTTCTTCCACTGAGGCTTCCCATCACGCTGGCGCCAGCAGTGAGGCTGAGCCATCCCCTCTGCCCCTGGCTGACCCCCACGTTCAGGGATGGGGACTGTTTACTGGATGGGCTTAGAGGGCTTTGGCTTTACTGAGATTTCAAGCGCTGCTCGTGCCTTGGTTTTAGAGTTTGGAGCACTTGGAGAGGACAGTGCCCACGTGGCTGGATCTGGGGGGCATTTCTGGACCTGGCTGGATGTGGTTTCCTGGGAAGCTCAGCTTTGCTCTCTCTTTCAGCCCCAACCGGTCACTGAACCTGGACTGATGCAGGTTGCTTGGATTCAGTTCTGGTTTCAAAATCCTTTTGCAGGAAGAAGCTGTTTTCCAGCTGAGTTAGTTATGGGAATGGCCAGCTTGGGGCTTTTCCTTCTGCTGTGGCCAGCATCAGTCCCGTGTCAGCCCCTGTCTGACCCATGGCTGCCCAGGAAGCTGCTGCCCAGGTCTTCCTGCCTGCTCTGGGCCTCTTCTCCAAGTCAGCACCTCCATGCACTGTTGAACCCCTCTGTGTTCATGGGCATCTTCCCTTTGCCCTCTCTCTTACAGTGGCTGCTTTCCCAGTTGTTCTCCATTCCAGATGCGTTTTGCATCGCAAAGGACTGGCCTGGGACAAGGTGTGTGAAGACACTTCACTGCCCATGGGCAGGGACATGTAAGGAGCTTATAGGGAAGGGAAAGTGTTCCCTGGGAAGACAATGGACACAGAGGTCCTGCAGGAGACTGAGGGGCCAGAGCCATGTCCTGGAGGCAGATGTGTGACAGGGGCTGCTGAGTGATGGGAGAGCGGGGAGGAGGAGGCAAACCCAGCCTGCGTGAGGGGAGGATGCAGACAAGGTCTTGGATCAGCTGCCTGAGAGGCGTCCATGGGGAATTGCAGGCAGGTCTGAGCCTGTCAGATGAGTGGAGCCAGGGAGCGGGTTGAGGCAGGTCTGGCAGGAGGAGGAACACAGGAGCTGGAGGGAAGGGGAGAAGGAGGAATGTGATGAAAGAGGGGAAAGGGAGGCACATGGGAAAGGGGGGAGCAGAGGGGAGCACCCAGCCCTGGGGCAGGAGTGGGGTGGTCAGGGTGGGAATGGGCTTGATTCATCACAAGTCACCTGGGGACCAGCAGGAGCACCACGTGCCAAAACCTATTAAGTGCTCAAGGGGTCACGGAGCAGGCACTTGGTTCCCTCCTGCCCACAGGTCAGTGGAGAGCGTCCTTGTGTGCCACCTCCTAATCCCATCGGATCCTGCCCTAATCCCTCTTAAAACCAGCCCGGGGAGCCTTCAGCCAGGTGCCGGGGAGAGCTGCCGGGGTGCCGGGCCGGGGGCACAGTGACAGCCTGTGGGAGCGTGGGGATGGAGGCAGCGCCATGTGCACCACAGCCCTGCTCCTCGGCACGCTGGTCATGATCCTGCGGCGCCGCTTCTCCAACAGAGTCGAACCGTACGTGCTCGGTCATCCCCTTCCCATCCCCTTCCCATCCCCTTCCCATCCCTTTCCCATCCCTTTCCCATCCCTTTTCTGTCCCCTTGGCTTCCTGGATCTGGGATAAGTGGGTGAGGGGAGGCCCTAGGGTGGAGGTCCTCGCTACTCAGTTTAAGAGATGTATTTGGAGGTATTCTTATAGTTTCAGTCCTCTGAGTGACACCAGGAAACACAGAATCATAGAAGCATAGAATGGTTTGGGTTGGAAGGGACCTTAGAGCTCATCCAGTTCCAATCCCCTGCCACAGGCAGGGACACCTTCCACTAGAGCAGCTTGCACCAAGCCCCATCCACCCTGGCCAGGGATGGAGCATTCACCACTTCCTTGTGCTGGGCACAAAGGACTCACCTCCTCCATGTTGTATCAGCAGGAGCAAGGAGGAAATGCAGGATTGCTCTCCTGTCCTCTGGTGTGAAGGGTCAGAGTTGAACTCCTGGGATGCTTTCACCCACACCAATTAAGGTGTTTCCCAAATGGAGTGGTCCAGCATCCTGCTGCCCATCCAGGCAAGCAGCCTGGGTGCCTGTGTGTCCTCCTGCCTGAGCTGTGAAGGAGACTGAGCAGTGCTCTCAGTGTGGGGACATCACCAGGCTGCCAATGACACCCAGCAGCCAAGCCCTCATCTGGCGTGAAACAGCCCCGGGGAGGTCCCTGCGACGCTGAAGGGGTTGGATGAGCATCTGGGTGCAGAGGATGCTTGAGAGCATCAGTGACACATTGGCTCTCAGCAGAGCCAGCAGCCACCCCGCTGCAGCCGTGGCCCTGTTGCACTGTGCTCTGTGCCCACACACGTCCTGGCTCCGAGGCAGTGGCAGGCAGCAGATGGGAAGGGACCTGCTGCAGTCCCGCATGGCGGCACTGACAAAGCCACCAGGGTCACCTCCTGCTCCGAGCATCCCCACTGTGCCACGGGCACGCTGCCGGCGGCCGCGCCTCCCACTGCCTGCAGCTCCCGGTGCCTTTCGGGAGGGGGTTTTGCTCCCGTTCTGCACCCACTTGGCTCCACGCTTGCCATGGGGCTGCCTGCTCCAGCACCAGCCTCGGAGCAGGGTTTCTTGTGGAGACCAGAGAGCGGAGCCGTGAGCGTGGGGAGGTCGAATGGGCACCTACGGAGACAATGGGTCAGGAACAACACTCGGAGCAGGGGAAGTATCTCAGGGCCTGTGTGTTCCTGGCTCTCCCTGCGCTACCTGCAGCACTGCCTGAACTAAAGACTCACCAAATGCCTGAGCAAACACGAGCTTGCTGCAGAGGTTGAGGCTCCCTCTGAGCAGAGATGGATGGGGAGGTTGGCAGAGCTGGCTTCCTGCAGGTCCATGGGAAGCTGCAGGGCTTGCACACAGGCTGGGGATCGGCAGTGATGCCACTGGTGCTGGCAGCCCTGTGGTGGCAGAACCAGCCATAGGAGTGAGCAGGAGCTGCCTTCAGGGTGGTAGGGACCGGGATGCAGGGACATCTCTGTGGCTGGCTCGGCTCCCTGTCACTGCAAGCCAAGCGTGCACGTGTGGGAGGTGTCAGGGATGCCGGTTTATGGCTCAGCCACCATTGCCCTTGCTGCTAGGAACAAGCATTTGGAAAGCACAAAACCTCAGGGCTGAAAGAGCTGGGGCTGGGGGGACACTGGGGCAGCCTGGGCCATCTCCACTCCTGCAGAAGCACAACTTCACCACATCTAAACCAGTGTCCCACAGCCTGGTCAGACCCCGCACCCGACTGCCTTCACCATCACCATCACCATCACCATCACCATCACCATCAGTGTGTGGCTGCTGAGACAGCAATGCAGGGATGGGGCATGCAGGCACCCGCATCAGCAGCTCAAGCCTTGGCGAGACTGGCATGGACCTGGGGAGCACGAGGACACTCACAGCTGGATGGGCTGGAGAGCCCCATTGCAGCTCTCAGACAGGCACTGATGCAAAGGCACCAGCCCACAGAGCAGCCATACACCACTAGATTAGATCTTCAGGTGATTAATTGCCCTCACCATTAAATACCAGTGGCTATGAAGAGGTTTTCTACTTGCTCTATTTGAGATGTTCATTTCTTTACCGTGCTCTGCACTGGCATAAATCAGAGCAGTTCCACTGACAGCTTTATAACAGGAGAGAATTTGTCTCCAGACTTTCATATTCTGGAAAAGAGAAGTAGCAGAAGCCAGAAAAGCCAGTGCTGCTGGCCAGGGTCAGGGGCAAGTGGTAGAGGGGACCAAGGCAGAACAGACTGAGGCTTCAGATGGGCACAGTGGAGGGCAGGAAGCATCCTCAACACCATCAACAGACCCAGGCTCCAGAACCCCAACCTGGTTTTGATCCAACTGGAGTTTGGTGAGGCTCAAGCTGGGCCGGCACCAGGACCCCATACAACAACAAAGACCAGGATTTTCCCCATGTGCACTGGTCTGGAAGACCCCTGGATTAAAGACATCCCTGAAAAGCAGCAGACAGTGAAGAAAAAGACAGGAGGAGCCCACATGTTCCATGGGATAAAGCTGCCTCGGTGCAGGAACGTCCTTCTGGCTCTGACGTCCCCGTGTGCGAAGCAGAGCGTGTGTCCTGGGCAAAGGACACAAATGAACAGCCCAGGCAAGATCAGATTATGTGAAATCCTCTGCCCATTTGACCTCCTTCACGTCTCATCTTCTATTTATATGCCTTGAGGCTGCCAGGGACAGTGAGTGTTGTCCTTGGCCCGCACACACAGGGCTGGAGGGCTCAGCCTTGGGTCTGTGGGGTCAGGGTTGGCCCCCGGAGCTGGCTGACACCCTTCAGAAAGGGAGGTTTGAAGGTTCCCTCCTAACCTGACCATGGGCTCTGCTCTCCCCGTCTCACTAGAGCTGGAAAGCAAACTGAAACACAACCCTGGGCCAACCTCCTGTCAAGGCACAGGAAGGTCAAGGGGGACTCCTTGGGCTTCAGCACTTGGGTTTCCTCAGCAAGCACTGATTTATCCTTTGGTTTCTGTGTTATTTAACAAGAAGGTGCTGGCCAGGGGCCAGGGCTGGTGCTGGGTGTCTGCTCTGTTTGCCTTTCTCATGTTCTTCCCCTCCAGGCCCTTCCCAGCAGGAGCAGCTCAGTGCCTGCTCCGGATCCGTGTGTGGGTTTGGGAGGTGGAGATACTGCTGACCCAGAGCCCAGCATTTGGTCTTGGTGTTGGTCCAGCACAGGGGATGCAGGGCCATTGAGCACCCAAAGGAGACTGCTGGAAGTCTGTGAGGGAATGTGGTCTCCATGGAGTGCTCTTGGAGAGGGATTGGGTCAGGGACTTGGTGGGGCATGGCTGGACTATGGCAAACCAAAGGAAGCGCTTTGGGGAAGTGAAACATGGATTTGCCTCTCCTGCTGCTTTCTCAGCCCCCTCACAAGCAGGCTGGACATGAATCCCTAGGCCTCAGGTGGGTTATTTTCCTAGAACTGGGAGCCAGGGCCATGGAGAGAAGGAGAGTGTGATGCCTGTGCTGATCAATCCCCCCATGAGGACACCCTCGTCACACCCCACACGCTGTGCTGCAAGACAAGAACCGACTCTCTACAGACCCTCTGCCTCTCAGGCTGGAGAAAACAGAGCCGGTAGCTTGGCATGCTTGGGATTTAACCTTCCAGCTTCATTCCCTTTGGGACACAGGACATGGCCTCCTCGTTTCCACCGCCCAGGCAGGGCTCTGCATCTCCGGTGCTGCTGGAGCAATCAGTGCGCAGCAGGCATGCACAGACAAGTGTCAGCTGAATTCCTGTGTGACTTAAACGCATCAGCAAGGCCACAGACACAGCTCCAAAGTGCTGCAGGCGCAGCTGAGCTGATAAATAGCCCCCAAAGCCACTGGCAAGCGAAATGCACCCCTCTTTCTAGGCTTAGCATCGCTTTCCCCCTTCTATCCGTACAGCAGCTGAGCAGACCCGCTCTTTACCTTGCTGTGCTTGAATCCAGTACCAGAAGGGTCAATTCTGTGCCACTTCTGCGGAGTCATTATCCTGTCGGTTATATAAATGTCTGGGCATGCACAAAAGGCAGTGCTGATACAGTGGCTCCGGCACCAACCCGCTCCAACACCTGCTTTTCAGCTGGAGAGAAAGCCGAGCACAAGAACATCTCGAGAGCTGTCACACAGAAGGCTGCTGTCTTTCAAGCTGAATGGAGGTCTAAATAGCTCTCACTTTGCCTTTGGAATCTCATTTCTAAATGCAATTAATACTGGCACATGCATAATGAGAGGCTGACGAGCGAATCCAGACTCCAGCAATAAAGAAGCCAGCCCCAAGTGCTATGTAAATATTACAAATCCTCACTAGGAGCTGACCTGGGGAAGAAAGCTTTCTGATGATTAAACCCAAGTGACAATACGACCGGATTCCTACATCTGTCACAATACTACCTGCTGATACATAATGAGCTATGCGAAAAGAACCAGCTCTTGCTGCTCTTCAATGCAGAGAAAATGTCTATTTGTAGAATGTAATTAATCTCTTCTTCAAAATCAGGAACCTTAGTGTCCTTGGTAACAACATGCCAGTGACTCAGAGTGTCTCTGGCTGCTTCTTCTGATTTCTGAGCAAGTTATTGAGAGTGACCCCAAATTCGAGCCCTAAAGAGGAGCTGTGCTTCAGCAGTGGCAAAGCCAGCTGGGTATCTGGAGGTGGGGATGGGTTTTATCACCTCTCTGGTCCCTGCAGGGCTGCTTCTGCAGCTTAAGGAGGTTCCCGGACTTGTTTAAGCCACATTCCTTTGGATGAGACGAGCTCTGTCCCAAGACCTGGTCCCCAGCCGGGGTGGAACAATTCCCTTTTACTGTCAGGTGTAACCAGGCAGAGAACAGCACCGAAAGCAGAGCAAGGGCAAGAACCGCAGGGTGAAGCTGCTCCCTCTTTCACCTGGTTTCCATGGGCAGCAAGTGCCGGGCAATTATGCTCTACATGTGTGTCCATGCACACACACATGTGGCTGCTCCCCAAAGACGGCTTTAGAGCCTGATGGTTCGTTTCAGCCAATTTTGGCTGGGGATAGAGGTTCAAAGACATCCAGTCCCTATCTGGTAGCAAAGATGCAAAGCCATGAGTGCTGACATAGCAGAGGGATGCAGGGAAGCGATGCATCGCCCTCTTCTCCAGCCACCCCACTCGGCCTGGCTGGGGCTGGTGCTGCAAAGCAAAGCTGGGCCCCTCCGGAGCACCCAGGGGCTATCTCTGCTTTCTATGAATTTCAGTGAGGAGCAACTGCTGCTGGATGTTGCTCACTGACCCAGTTCCAAAGCCCAGGGGAAGGCTGGGCTGTGATAAAGGGACAGCTGGTTGGAGAGAGGGTGATGGAGGACTTGCATGGTTTATTTATTTCCTTGCAAAAAGAACAACAAAAGAGAAGAATTGTTGAATAAAATCAGCATATTCCAGGCTAAAATGTGCTGCAGCCATTCCCTGTGGGATTTGAGCTGAGGTGCCTGGTTTCCCTGCAGCTCCAGGCTGCTTTGTAGAGCCAGGGGGACATGGGGAAAAGGAGGTTTTTGGCATTGCTTCTTCGACTCAAAGCTGCCTTTTCTTGCAGCAAGTCACTGCTTTCATTGAGAAAGAGCTGCAATTGGCACCGCTGCCCACAGCTCACCCATCTCCTCTGTCCCCAGGTATCCCGAGGGAGAAGAAGAGACCAGGAGAGACGCTGGCTCCAACCCTCGCACCACGTAACACTGCTCCCGAGTCAAAGTCAGGTGGGATGTGGCAGTTACCTGGGATAGAGGCCACTCTGGAGGAATTGTGCTAGCTTGGGGTACAAAGCCTGGTCTTTGCCTTTCTGGCCTGCTCACAGGTGCCTCAGGCATGGTTTCTTCCTGTTTCATCCAGGATTTATAGGTCTCTACCTACCAGCAAGGCTGTGAAGGCTCTGGAAAACTGGCTCACTCCGGGGGAAGGAATTAGAGGCTGGAACTCAGATTGAAAGGGAAAAAGCCCATTTTCCCATCACTTTCAGTAGCAGCTCAGGTACCAGGTGAGGGTACATCCAGCCCTTCCTCTGTGCCTGCCTGGATGCCAGGAGCATCTCGCAGGGACAGAAAAGACAGCAGAGCTGGCAGTGGTGCAGCCAGGGTGGGGATGGGGTGTGTGGCACAGAGATTTGGCACTGATGTGGCTTTGTGTCCTGCAGAGACTCCAGGGAGGGAGGGCCAGCTCCTGCCTGTCCAGCTGTGGCTCCCAGCACAGGTAGGGCAACTCACACCTTTGGAATCGAGAGGACACTGGCCTGGGCTGGGACATGCGTGTGGGGTTCGGGGGGGAAACTGAGGCTGTCTTTCCTCATCCCCTCCAGCCTACAAGGAACTGCTGAATGCCTATGGGCAGTTCAGGGACTCACCTTGTTCTTCCTTCCCTTCTGAAGATCCTCCAAGGATCATAATCTCATCATCCCTTCTCTCTGCAAACAATTCATCATAGAATCTTCACACAATCCCAGCCTGGTTTGGGTTGGAAGGGACCTTAAAGCTTCTCCAGCTCCAATCCCTGCCACGGGCAGGGACCCCTTCCACTGGAGCAGCTTGCTCCAAGCCCCTGTGTCCAACCTGGCCTTGAGCACTGCCAGGGATGGGGCAGCCACAGCTTCTCTGGGCCATCACCCTGTGCCAGCGCCTCAGCACCCTCACAGGGAAGAACCCTTTCCACAAAGAATTAACCACGACTCCTTCTCCCCTGCACCTGGCACATCCCAGCCTTGGCACAGGCCTGGCAAACCAAGCCATGCCAACATCTCAAATCTCCCCTCCACAGCTCAGGCAGGACCTGGCACTGCATTAAACACCGGTGCAGAAGAGAAGTCAGCCTGGTTTGAAGGCTGAGCCCCGGGGGGAACCATCAGCCCCACAGCAATGCCCTCCAAGAGCCATGAAGCCGCCTGCAGAGATGGGGTGAGCCCTGGCGCTGGGCTCTGCATCCCCTCGGCAGCTTCCCTGGCTCTATAAATACCTCCATAAAGATGAGTTTGCAGATGCCGCTCACTGTAGATGACAGCATTAGAGACACATCTGTTTCTCCTAAACAGCAGTCTCGTGCTGGGTTTATTTGGTCCATTTGTGGCAGGGAAGAGTCGCTTTCGACATTCAGCGATGCCTCGTGTCTGGGGGAAGTGGAATGGCTGGGGGGGGGGGGGGAAGAGTTTTTTTT
>NDXB01011042.1:53225-66682 GCA_002631895.1 Agapornis roseicollis
GGGGGGGGGGGGGGAAAGATGTATTTTCGGCTCTATTTAGCCACAAAAATTTGGGTTTAGAATAAAGATAAATATTCCTGTTTTCTGTTGGCTGCCAAACGGAGGCAGATGAGTCCTTGTGCAAGCCTTCATTTGTTGGAGAGCTCCGGGGCCTCTTGGAAAAATAAACGTCCTGATGGAGAAAGCTGATGAGTGCGTATCGAGCGGTCACTGCAAAGAACAGCTTCAAGCTAACCACAGCAGCAGTCCCCAAAGCTTGTGACGATATATAAGTCAAAAGGAGACAGGTCTTTGGTGAATGACGTGGTCACACAGCAGGATCCCTCCTGAAGGCACAGGTTGCACCGGCCTCACCAGGGCTGGCATCAAGTTTTCTTGCCAAACACACCCCCTTTGCACCCAAACCAGGCTGTTGGCTCCTTTCTGGCAGCCACCAGCAGGACACAGCAATGGGGGAAGCAGATAGGGAAGAAGCCTGGGATGTGGCTCCTGCCTGGGATGCTCCTGGCTGATGGCAGCACCTTCACCCCATCCTGTAGGGTCACCGCCCCATCACCAAGTTAAGGCCAGGCAAGAGCTCCCTGTGCCTTGGTTCTCCACAGTGTCAACTGCACAAATGCCTAGAGAGTTTTCCTAACAGATTCTCCCCCCCCAACCCCTCCAAAGCTTTTTTTATTAAACCTTTCCAATCTCGGCTCATGGTAAAGGTAATATTACGGTCAGGAAGAATAAAACTGCTGGTTTACCCAGCGCTGCTTCATTTTACAGCAGATTAAAAGCAAGATGGAGAGTCAACAATGCCAGGAAGCGGGGGCCAGGGGATGAGCACAATGTACATGCTGAAGGCAGCACAGAAGAGATTGGAGGCTGGAAAGACAAAAGCTTCTCAGGATTGGAGCCTCAAAAGCAGAATCAGCTCCTCAGATGATATAAATCACCTGAGCTCCCCTGACACGCTGGAATTGCTGTAGCACAGCTTTTATGTATTGATTTAAGGGAAAATAAAGGTCAGGGGCTTAGCTGCAGAGAGGCTGTTCAGCTCTGGGTGGGCAGCGATGAGCAACAAGGAGGATCTGCAAGGGATGGAGAGGAGCCCCAAGAGAGGTGCATACATGCTGGAGCTACATTAGCCCCAAAGACTGGGAGAGAACCTGGTGCGACCCGCTGAGGGTAACTGACTGCAGCCCAGACCTGCAGGGTTAGCACAGGCCGAGTCTGGAGCATCCCATCCCTTAACTCCGACCTTCCCCTCCATCTGGCCTAACCCACAAGTTGAAATCCCAGAAAGGCCAAAGCGGGGCCAGCTGGGAATGCTGCCTGCAAATGTCACGGCGCTGCCGGGAACAGGGTGACTGCACGGCAAACCTGGGTGTGCAAACATCGCTTGCTAAAGCCACGGCTCGGAGGCGGGGTAGGTTTGAGGGATAAAGGTTTCCTGAGCCATGGAAAGGCCAGCTCCCCGCCTGGGACCTCGGGAGGCTGCCTTTCCTTTCCTGAGGAATGCTCTTTATGTACTCAATGAGCAGCAGCTTAGCTCAGAGCGAGCTGCCTGGAGCGAGCGTCTGCACGAGGGCTGCTGCTGGCTGCGGCGAGGTGTTTGCTGTCTGTGCAGAGATGTGCAATGGCCCCGGGTGGCTCTTGGTGGGTGGGAGTGGGAACTCGCTGAACCCTCATCAACTGCGTCCTCTCTGCTGGCCACAACCACGCTCTGCTTTACCAAAACCACAGAATTGATGGTGACAGCTCCCATGGTGTCATCGGGGGCTGTCCAGGGGATGGGATGGATGATGGTGGTCTTCTGAGGGCCGGGAGGCTGAAGGACATGGTCCCACCATCGTGGTCATGCTGTCGTGGTCCTGCTGAGGAGATGCTGTTTGAGGAGGAAGGAAGGATTGTGCCATCTCCGTTGCCCTTTTTATCTCTGTCCCCACTAAAATACACTTTGGGATAAACCAAAAAGGAAATGAAGGGTGAGTGGGCTACACTCAAAGGGTGGTGGAGGTGGTGTGGGACCAGCAGCCCCATGCAGCCTGGAGGAGGGGGTGAAGCTGGGGCCTTGCTGGGCTCAGCTCCCTGGGGTTTATCTCACTGTCTGTTTTCATCATTTCTCTGTGAGAAGGGAAAGGGACCACACAGGAGCAGAGAGTCCTGGAAATCTGTGAAGGAGAACGTTCCCAGCACCCCTCCCTGCATCATCGCCCCTGTATATAACTGGCTATGAAGGACATACAGCTCTGTATAGGCTCCAACCTGGTGATGAAATTCCTGTTTACAGCCAGCAAACACACTTTCCCAGCTCTGACCCCTCTGCCTCAGTTGCACATGTGATCACTTTGATGGACCAAGTGGACCAGGACTTGGATAATCCCATCTTGACCAGCCTGTCTGTTCCATCGCTCCTTATCAGACACCACTGTCACTCCTCTGCTCATGCTCCAGAGACTTCCTAAAGGCTGCTTGTGCCCTAAAACTTTTCCAAAAGAAAGAAAAACCAACCTAAAAACTCCAGTAGAAGCAGGGGGAGGAAATTGCTTCAAGTTCCTTAACTATCTCATGGAACAAAAATGCTTCTTAAGGCTGCTGAGGGAAAGAGGAGGTCAAATGTCCCTCATTAACACTGATTTACTGAGAGGGCTGGGAAGTGGAAGAGGGAGAGAGTCCAGCTGCCTGTCCCATTGCACAAGGAGCCTGGTTTGGGATCCAGGCTGGGAGGTGAGGATTGGTCCCCCCAGCAGGAGATGGGGGTGGCAGCTTTACTATGGCTTCACCAGCAAGCAGGTACAGTGGGGTGCAGGCTGCACCCCGAGGCAGAGCAGGCAGACCTGCACTAACACAGCAGAGCTCTCAGCTTGGAGCAGCAGTTTGGAAACTTGGTGGCTTTCAGAAGGAAAGAGCAGAAGTTGAGCCCATTCAACCCAATTAAAACTCCTGAGGAAGCACAGAGAGGCAGGATGCAATTACCCGCACTGGAATCCCAGTTCAGAACAGGAGGCAGAGCTCTCCGGATCAAATTAATCCCTGGTGTAACTCTGCTGAAGTTACACCAGGGCTATAATTGGCCTGAAACATTTTAACTATCTCATTTAATGTTATTCATGCTCTGCTGGAGATGAGAATGTTTATCCTAAATGAGAGACTTTAATGCTCTGTAGCAATAATAGAGTGTGAGGCTTATGCGGTTTCTCATTTACAAGGATGCTGGGGAGGCCAGATTGTCATGGAAGATGCAGCAGAGACTCCCCCGATCTTTAACCATTTGCATGGCCCTGTTGTCCTTCCACCCTCCCCATGCCCAGGCTGCTTTTTCATCTCCTGGAGATGGTGAGGGCTTCTAGCCCAGACCCAGCCAGGGGGAGATGCAAAGTGATCACAGAGTGGTTTGGGTTGGAAAGGACCTTAAAGCTCATGCAGTCCCAATCCCATGCCACAGGCAGGGACACCTTCCACTAGAGCAGGTGAAGAAGGAATAGAAAGCACTGAGAGAGGCTTTTCAAGATTAAAGCCCCTATAAATCAGGGCTATTTCCCAACAACAGACTTGCCTCCCCAGTGGTGCTGAAAGAGGGGACATGCATTGATGAGAGCTGGCTCCATGGCCTTTCTCCAAGTCACTGCAGGGAAGCTCCTGCACAAGGAGCAGGATCAGTGCTGCAGGTAGGTCAGGAAGCTCACAGAGCACCACATTCCTGCTGCCAGACAGACACCCCCCATGGGCAGGATTCCCAGCTGCCAGCCCTGCATTAGCCACCCCACTCAGAGGATGGTCCCAAATCCCATCCTTTGAGCTGCAGTCTCATAGTGAGCTTGTCTCCATTCTCCACAGTGGGAGGCAGCAGGACACTGTTCCCCTCCATTGGAAACATGTCTCAGGACCCTTCCTGCAGCGATGCCATCAGCCACCCAAGCACACATCCTGCTGCCTGGAAAAGCACAGCCCGTGGGTTACCTTCCTCCTGCCACAGCTGCCCTCTGGCTGGTGGAGCTGCCAGGGATGCAGTTTGGCCCTGAAGCTCTCCCGTGTGCCCTGCATCCCCCCCCCCAGCCAGCCCTGGCAGGTACCGCTCGCTGCAGGCTCTGCAGCGGCATTATCCGGCTTTTGGAGCCTTGTGATGATCTGCCATTGAACCACACTTCCACTCCTTAGGCTGTTTTTAAGACCGAGCCCTGGTCTTTCCCTCTGCTCTCTTGCCAGTGGAAACCACAGGAAAGGCAGATCTGTTTGTTCCAAAGCAATCTGAAATGCCCTGTAGCTTAGTAGAGGCTCGAGCATTACAATTCATTCTGGCTCCTCTCTGCTCCTCAGAGGATATTAGATCCTTCTCTTGATATTTCCTCACTCTCTGTAGCTGTTACCCTAGTTTTCATTTCCAGGGCTTCCAGACTGTTTTTAACAATGCTGAGCTTTCAAGTTGCTTCCTTCCAACTTTCTCCAGCCATGCTTTCCCAGAGCCTGAGCAGCTTTGATTATTCCCAGATGTTGTTAGGTTTCTATCCCCACACTAGTATTGTGTAACAGCTCGGAAAGAAGACTGGTAGCAGGCATCCTGGGTTCTGCTGTTCACCAAATGCCTTCCTGAGCAGAACACGTATGGGATTTATCCTACAAAGGCAATGCCATTAGCACCAGGTTCTCTTGCTTTATCCTCTTGCTGATAAAGATAACCCTCTGAAAGCACGGGTCATTTTCTCCACCCAGTTCCTCCTTATCCTCTGCTGAGATCTCCAAGCAGGATGACACATTCCCAAGCCTGCAGAAAAGCCTTGGAGCAGCTATCACCGAGGCTGCCAGGCAGCACCTAATGCAAAAGACCTTGTTCAGCTCTAGGCCAGGCTTGATTCAAGCTGTGGCCATCCCTACCCAGCCAACAGCAGCACTGCTCCAGCCAAGTTTTCCTTGGCCTGGGAGGATGTGTGTGTATATCCTGAAAGGCCAAAGTGTGGGGAGTAAGGAGCTGCACACAACTGGCTGAGCTCCTAACAAACCTCTGCGGCCCTCCTGACTCCAGGAATCCTGCTGCTCTCATGCTTAAGCCATTGCATTGCTAAACACACATAAAACATATCCCTATCCCCATTAGCAGAGAGCCAGGGTGTAGCTGAGCTGGCAGGAGATGTGATTCCTCTCAATCATCCAGAAATGTTCCCAACATCACCCCAAGTTTCTTGGTGTCTCCACCCACCCTGCTGGACCCTTCCCCTTGTGTTTCTCAGCCCAGTGTTCAGCTCCACAAAGCCCAAGGTTACTGGGAGGGATGTGAACACATCACATAGCGTCTTCCTCCCATATGAGTAGGGCCACGCCTGGGCAGTACAAGGAACAACAATGAAGAAGGAAGAAAACAAGACAGGGAAAAGGGGAGAGAAGGCATCAAAAGATGATATATTTTGGCAGAGGGCTAAGCTAAGGGACAAGCCAACCTGCCACAGCATGTCCCCATGACTACACTGTGGTACCCAGCCCTGCTGGCTTGTACAGCTACAGCTGGGGAAGCAGATGAGAGGCAATCATGGAATGGTTTGGGTTGGAAGTTCCAACCCCTGCCACAGGCAGGGAGCCCTTCCACTGGAGCAGCTTGCTCCAAGCCCCTGTGTCCAACCTGGCCTTGAGCACTGCCAGGGATGGGGCAGCCACAGCTTCTTTGGGCCATCAACCTGTGCCAGCGCCTCAGCACCCTCACAGGGAAGAACTTTTTCCTTATACCTAAGCTGAACTTCCTCTGTTTCAGCTTGAACCCATCACCCTTGTTCTATTGCTCCATTCCCTGAAGAAGAGTCCCTCTCCAGCATCCTTGTAGAATTCCAGCTTCAGACACTGAAAGCTGCTCTGAGGTCTCCATGCAGCTTCTCTCCTCCAGGCTGAACAGCCCCAATGTTCTCAGCCTGTCTCCATACAGGACATGCTCCAGCACTAAACCCAAACTGACCCTCCAGGAAGACCCTACCCCAAGAACAACATCAATGCCTGTGCCCTGGACACAGAGCATCCCCAGCCCCACCATAGCAGGGTGCAGCCAGATGTGCCCCAGGCCAGCCCTGTGTGAGCTGCTCTGACCAGAGCTGCACCCACAGGTGTTCAGGAGAGGGTTGAGGGAGGAGGCCCACAAAGCCAAGCTGTGAGTGAAGAGCGGCAGTGCTGGGAAAGCACAACCAATTTGCTTTTAGTACAGTTCATGCCTCTCCAGCAGTGCCCAGAATAACAAATCCCCTTCACCCTCCGAGCCTGAATGCTGCAGGAAGCTGCTGAGAAACTGAATTGATTAACTGGATGTGTGCACAGGAAAAAACTGCCCAGCATCAAGGAAGTCACTGTCCTGACAGCTCACACACACACTGGTGGGAGATCAGAGAGCCCAGCTGCAGCTCCTTACCACACAGCCCCTTCTTTTAGCCTGGGAACAAGGCAAGCTCTGTTTTGATGGGGACACCCATTCTGCAGTGGCGTCAAGGGGCTGTGTCCACGCTGCCCTCAGCACCCATCCAGGCTGGGCAGGCACAGCCCCATCCTGTCCCAGCACCATCAGCTGGTGAAGGAGGCAGGTTCTGGGCTGCCTGTACCTCTCACTTGACAGCCCCAGAGGTCCTGTGAGCCCTGGAAGCCCCTGAGCAGCAAGAAGAGGTGAAACTTTAGCATCCAGGGTGCAGTAGAAGGAGCTGAGCTTGTCAGAGGAGCCAAGATTCCTGATGCCTCACAGCATCCGCCCTGAAAAAGAGGTGCTCAGCTTCCCTAGCCCCAGCAGGCCATCTCCCCCCCTCCCAGCCCCTGCCTGGGCTCTCTGCTTTGCTCTCAGCATCTCTAGCTCTGCCCTGCCTGTCACAGGGTCACTCTGGCAGCGCACAGGATTGCTTTCCCCATTTGGCTAAAGAAAACAAGAAGCCAAAGGCCTGCAGGGGCTGTGAACTTGCCTGTCACACTCCTGACAGTATCAGAACCTTTTGCTGCTTGTGTTTTTCCCAGACTGTCACCGCTCATCACACCCCTTGCTTAAACCTCTGATCCCGAAAGCTTCCCTGAGGTCTCTCCAAAACAAATGGAGAAAGCGTGTTCTGTTCTCCATGGGGATCAGACACCACCTCAAAAGCAACGAGGCTGACCAGGCCAGTGCTCCCCAGAGCAGGTCCAGCAGAGCCAAGCACTGTGTGGCTGCCAAAGGTGGAAGGCAGGCAGCCCGCAGACCCCCAGCTTCCCCCCCACTACAACTGCTCAGCTCCTGCTTCTTGGCTCCAGGAAGGATGAAAGGAAAAAGGGCAGGTTCTGGCCTTTTGTTTGCTCTCTGCTGAGCAAAACTGCTCCCCTGTCCCCCGTTTTCCCTGTTGCTGCTCTTTGCTATTTGACCTGAGCAGCGCAGAGGAATTTGAGTCACGGTGCATTCTGAGCGCAGCATCGGTTTTCTAGAGCAAAACGGAACCAGCTGCCAAGAAACAAATCCTGGCACTTCTCCTTGGGTGGAACGAAACTGCTTGAAACCCCGGGGGGAAACTACCAGAGCTCAGCTGCAGCAGAACCCAGCCCAGCCCCTCCAGGGATTCCTGCAGCACGAGGGGGCTCAGGCAGAGACTAATGAACATCGTGACAGTGTCCATACGGTACCTCTTTGAAAGCTAGGAGCGAAAGAGGAGCTGAACAGAGCTCTCTCCTTCAGCTGAAGGCAGTGCTGTGGGTGGGATGGAGTGCACTCTGGCTGAACCAGCTCCAGCATCCAAGTCCAACCGTGCCCAGAGTCCTACCTGCCCAGGCCTGTTGTGCCTATTGTAAGCAGGCAGGACAGGGGCAGGTGGATGGTGCTGATATGGGACACGCTGAGTTCATGCATGCTTTGCTGTGAATGAGCTTCTGAGGCTTGTCAGAGCTAGGTGAGGTTAACCCCTAGAGCTGTGAGAAAGCCTGGTGCTACCAGAGCCAGGGGGAGGAGGGATGCCCACACAGGCTGCATGGCCTGAGCTGGCTCTCAGGTTTGAGGTGGTGGTGTTCATGGGATTGCTGGGTACTTGAATAGCAGAGCAGATAGATGTGCATCACCCCTTTCCCAGGAGGGTTAATTTGTCTCCCAGGTATCAAGGAGATGTGGGACAGAGCCTGTAATAGTCTCCCTGCCATACTCTTCAGTTTCTTCTCAGGTTGCTGGGCTCAGCAAGGCTTTCAATGGAGGCTAAAGACTAATGTACAGAGTCTTTGCTTACCAGGAGGAGTAAGGAGCAGAGCAGCTGAGGTAGCTGATGCAGTCTGCAGAGTTCCAGTGGTGATTTGGGAGCAGCAGCATTCCTTGGGAAGAGGGACTGGTCAGAGACAGCCAGAAGGGAGTTGAGAGAAGACTTTCTGGAGAGGCCTGGGATCAGTTGAGGCACACAAGCAACTTCAGAGCACCTTGGCCCTTCCAGCTGATGGAACAACACTTACTCTATGTTTGCTCACATTCTGCATGCAATAGATAGAACCAGGTCAGAAATACTGGTAATGCAGTTTCTTGGAGGGTTTCTACCAGCTGAGACCTGGGTTTTGCTGGTAGCAAGGTTCCCTCTCCGCCACAATGCAGGAGGCAATCTTCAGGCAATATCAAGGCAATATACTTTTCATTCTCCACTCTGATTGAGGTCTATCTTGAAAGCACCCACTGCAGGTACTGCTCAGCAATCTCAGGCTGACAGCAGTGGGCTTGATGGAGGTTCAGCTTCACCTTCTCAGTGCATCGTTTCAGCAGGACATGTTGGAACAGGCTCACCCAGGAGCAGTACCAGTCAATAACTCAAACCATCTCCACAGCTCACTCAAAGAAGGGCACTGTTGTTCCAACCACAAGGATTTTAGGCATGAACCATGTAGAGTTCACAGCTAGGACAGATGTAGCATTGATCTGCTAAAGCCCAAGGCAGTGACACAAGGTTAACCCCAGGGAAGATGCATTTAGGTTTTCTGTGAGGGTAACATGAAGTTCACATTGCAACACACATCACTGACTGCAGGCAAGTCATGACAGCACTTCAGCTTCTAAGATGGCAGGAAAGCCTGACCTTTGAAGGAGCAGGAGGTCATTTGTGATCCAGGCTTTCAGGCCGGGTTTACATAGCAAACCAGTTCCAGCAAGACCAGACTGCAGCCTTCTCCTTCCATTTCTTGGCTAGACCAGGCCGTTCTGTTACAACAACACAAGCAAAGTCCACTGTCGCAAACACCATCTGCTGAAGAGGAGGAAGGTTTCACACTGTGTCAGCCTCTTTTATAGGCAGGACAGCCACAAGCTGGAGAGTCCCTCACATCCCTCTTCAGGCTCTGGTGCAAAGCAGTATCAGAGCTTCCCCCAGCTCTAGGGAAAACAGAGCCAGGATCAGACCGGCTGCATCCTGCCACTGCTCTCCCCAGTGCAGACCAGTGGTGCCCAGCATCAAAGAACAAGCCCAGTCCCCTCCCAGGGCACTGGGACCACCTCTGCCCTGTGTTCTGCAAACAAGCCAGAGGCTACCCTCTCCTGCCATTCCGATCCATTGCAGCACAGCTCACATTCCCTCCTACACCTCGCTCTGCCTTGTCTCCCATTTCATACAATCCTGGACTGGTTTGTGCTGGAAGGGACCTGAAAGCTCCTCCAGCTCCAACCCCTGCCACGGGCAGGGACCCCTTCCACTGGAGCAGCTTGCTCCAAGCCCCTGTGTCCAACCTGGCCTTGAGCACTGCCAGGGATGGGGCAGCCACAGCTTCTCTGGGCCATCACCCTGTGCCAGCGCCTCAGCACCCTCACAGGAACAGCTTCTGCCTCAGAGCTCAGCTCAGTCTCCCCTTGGACAGGTTCAAGACATTCCCCTTAGCTTGGCCCTACAGGCCCTTGTCCCAAGCCCCTCTCCAGGTTTCCTGGAGCCCCTTTAGGCACTGAAGCTACTCTAAGGTCTCCCCTTAAGAAACCTTCTCTTCTCCAGCTGCACTGCTCACAGCACCCTCAGCATCAGCCAGCCCAGAGGACCTTCATCTTGGAGTTCCCTCGCTCCCACTGAGCTTTGACCATCATGAACCTTAGGTCTGGGAAAGAAAAACATCGCTGGGAGCTCTCACAGCCACTGACTCCTTGCGTAGATGCCCTGGTCATGAACTGGTGTCCTATGGCACGAGGTGCTGATACCAAGCGTGGTGCCCATGCCAAGCTGCAGCCTCTTGGAGGAAGATGAGATTATGAATTTGGAGCCTCCCAAAGCACGTTAGCAGCTGGGTCCTTGGGATGAATAAAACCCTGCCAAAAATTAGGCTCTGTTTCTGTGAAGCTGAAACAGCAAACTTGTTTGTCTTTCCTCCTTCCCCTCACAACCATGTTGTTGTTTTAAACATTTACAAAGACCTTCATACTGTTTAAATAATGATTAAGGGGGTGTGCGGGGGGTGGGTGGGGGTGTTTTCACTTCTTTGCCAGCTGCTCTGGGTCAGCAGCACTCCACATACAGCTTCTGGTAAATCAGGTGCTGTGGTTTGAGAATACCACCCATGCCAGCCTTGTTACCCCACCTCAGTTTGCCTGCAGAAGGAACCCCCCGAGAACCCTTCCTAAGCCATAGTAATGCCCCCCCCCCCCCAAACAGGGCCCCTGGGGGGGGGTCTTTCCCCCCTGATGGGGTGAGGGGGGGGTGGTGGCGGGGCCTTCCCCNCTTCCTAAGCCATAGTAATGCCCCCCCCCCCCATACAGGGCAGCTGTGGTGGGGTCTTCTCCCCCTGATGTGGTGAGGAGGAGGATGTGGCTGAGCCTTCCCATCCCTGAGCACAAGTGCTATGGGAGGTTAACCATCTCCTTAGTGCATGTTCTCCCACCCACCTCCTTCAGCTGTGATGCTGCTCGAGATGACAGCTGAGGGAAGGGAGGAGAGCACTGGCAGTGTGCATGGGGAGAGATGGCTGAAGAGGGACCTTTATGCAACAGCAGAAGCATTGGGTCAACAGCAAAGCAGCAGGACATGTGTTGGTAGTTAAAGCCGAAAGAAAGGGGGAAAGGGAGCGAGGAAGGCTGTCAAGGAGAGCTGGAGGCTTTCTGCAGGATGTTTGGACTGAGTGGAAGGATGGAGAAGTGAGTACAAGACATGCTGTGGAAGCAGGATGTGGGATAGGGAAAATGTTTATACAGTCAACCGTGGGCTAATCCATGGGAAGCTTTAGCGACCATAAAAGCCATCTGCAAGTGGATAGATCACATTCTGTAGGAAACTGGTGGTTTAAAACAATGCTACCCTCACTCTTTGATCTCCTCTGAAGAGATCAGACTCAGGAGCCTGAAGAGAGGGGAAGGATAAGTAGATCCATAAGTTCTGCCCACACAGGCAGTGTAGAAAGGACCATTCATGGTCTCTTGCTGTACAGGAACAGGGGGGCATCAAACACAACAGACACAGAACAGATGAAAGGGAGCTGTGCAAGTGCTCCCCGAGGAGGGAATGGCTGTCACAGGTTCAGAGGGGACTGCGGGAGGTCAGGGAAAAGAAAGTCACTGAAATCTCCATTCCAGAGGTAATGAATTAGTGGAGGCATGGAACTGACAATGGGCTTTGACGTTCCAACCCCTCAATGGCTGGTGGCTGGGAAGGTACTGGGAGAGGAACCACACGTAACCACGCTGCTCCTGCACTTCCCTAGGCACCCACTTTGGACCTCTCCCTGGAAAATAACATTAGTCTGGATGATCAGAGGCTCTCCTCTTCAAGGAGATGTTGCCCAGAGGCTGCCCTCACTGGATCTCATAGGCAGCAGGAAGAGCAACTGCAGGCCCTTAACCAACTGCAGGCCCTTAACCAACTGCACCCTGCAATCCACTGAGGCCTCAGTTTACCCCTTCAGACTTGGGCTGCGCTTCCTGCAGAAAGGCAAGAGAGATAACCTAAGTGGTCCTGAAATAACACAACCTCTCATCATTTCAACATGTTCTTTCCCCCCAGGCAATGAAAGTAGCAGAGATGCTATTCTCTAAAGCACCTCAAAACAATTATCTCCTTCCTCTGGTATAAAGGAGGAGAAGCAAGAGGTGATTGGGCATTTGCAATTCTCCATCTTCAGGAGGAATAAATGCTGGGATTTATATTGTGCTCTGTGACACAGCCTCTTGACCTCTGTGCAGCTTATACTCATTACTTGCAAGAATATTCTTGTTTGGTCCATGGGTGCCTCACATATTTCTTGTATCTATGCTTGGTAAATGAAATGCTGCTTCTGTGACAGAGCAGGCTGGGTTGACTGAATCAACGGCTGGTTGGCTGAGTAATCCAAGCAAACAGAACTACTGTTTGTGAGAGAAGAGGACTTGAGAAGCTCCTCATTAATAATGCCTAGAGACTTTCATACCAACCCTTTCTGATTTACCCTTTAATCTCCCAGGCTGACACGAAAAATAGAGAGGATCCATCTTATTACTCAGAGAAAGGTCGACTCCATTCCTGCTAAGTGCTTATCTGGCTTTGGCCTTTCTAGGATGGAAATCTTACTCCTTGTTTCACTAGCTTTACAGCATTAAGTTTTTCCTATCAGCTTTGAGTGTATTTATGTAGCTGTACACATCTTCCAACTCTGGGTATGCTCTGAGGATATATACTTTAATGAAACATAGTCATCCATGAAGAAGCTGGATTCCTACTGCTATTATTCAACACATGCATACGTCTGGCCCCAGGATTTAGTGATGCGGGCACTGCAATGGGAACAGTTTGTTGTGTGCTCTCTGTTCTGATCAGCTCCTGTAAGGAATGAAGCTGTGAATGCAATCTGGCTAGCTCTGACAGGATGGTCACTTTGCCTAGCTGGGACATCAGGCCTGAAGTGATCAAGTCAGTCATCAGAGGATGGGTTGGAAGTGACCTTAAAGCTCCTCCAGTTCCAACCCCTGCCACGGGCAGGGACCCCTTCCACTGGAGCAGCTTACTCCAAGCCCCTGTGTCCAACCTGGCCTTGAGCACTGCCAGGGATGGGGCAGCCACAGCTTCTCTGGGCACCCTGTCCAGCACGTCAGCAAGCTCATAGTGAATCGGTCAATCAGCTTGTCTCCATTGTCCTGGTATGATCTCCTCAAGCTCCATTCCCTGTTGCACTTGAAGACAGGACCTTAAGACCAGTTCTGTTGCACTGTGCCCAAAATTCATTTGAGGCAAAGGGGAAGTGGGAGGAAGAGCTGAGTGGCTGCTCACCACCATCAGGTGCAGCACCATCAGGAGGAGAAAGAGGAACCTTTTCTGTTCTGCACCTGCAGGAATCCACATCATAGCCCTGCCTGCAGATACCACCACCCTCCCAGAAAAAGCACGCCTGTGAGGTGGGCTGATGCCAGCCTCATGCAGTTTAACCATGCCAAGTGCAAGGTCCTACACCTGGGTCGGAGCAATCCCAGACACAGCTACAGGTTGGGCAGAGGAGATTCAGAGCAGCCCTGTAGAGAAGGACTTGGAGGTGGTGGTCAATGAGAACATGAACATGAGCCAGCTGCAGTGTGCGCTTGCAGCCCAGAAAGC